>JAGFPH010000139.1:251566-271649 GCA_018207615.1 Philaenus spumarius
AATCTCACAATAAATACGTTTACTAACCTCAAACGCGTTTCAACGACTATGTCGCCATCCTCAGTGATGCACGGGCTACAGTAACCAAACTATAACTGTAACTGTGGAGAAATAGTTTGGTTACTGTAGCCCGTGCATCACTGAGGATGCCGACATTGTCGTTGAAACGCGTTTGAGGTTAGTAAACGTATTTATTGTGAGATTTAGTGTTCAGGTTTTATTTTATCTAAGTTACTTTCTCACAAGTCAAGTCATTAGTTATCTTATTATAAAGTGTATGACATCTATGGAAGGTTATTTCTGGATATATTTTTTAGTTGCTATGGCAACGAATAAGTACAGGTAAATGCACAGCTGATTGGGTTCATTAGTTTAACAAAATAATAACATAAACGGAGAGTAAAAACAAATGCCTGCCACTGTAATTCTAGCTGTTGGTTTAACTTACCATCTAAAGCTAAAAACATTTCATTTGAAATGCATAGAATTTTAGTTTTGGTACAAGTATTAAGGCTCGAGTGAAACAAATATTTATGAGTTGATTGGAGCTCTCTAAGTGGCAGAGCTGTACACTACTAGCATTGAGTTTGCTAGATTTTCATTCTTCCGCTAGCAAATATAGGGCAGCTTCATAAAGGCGGAATATAGAGGGAACCGTGAATGTAAACTTATTGAAATGTGCATGCGTGGGTATTATGTGTTATTAAACACAGCTTTCTCTCGCACATTGAACATTAACGGATGTATTTTTCGTCTACTATTCCTCCGCGACCAACAAGTTGATGTGATTACCACCAGAGTGCAAGCTAAACAGTCGAGTAGGAACACAAATACGGCAAGTACATGCTTCCAAATTAAGGTGGATTTTTTCATCATAAATTATCTAAAACTATTAAAATTACTTTTATTTTAAAGGTGACTAAACTTCGAATCAGGTAATCTTTTTAAATTTTTTGATACTTGCATTATTGAATAAGAAAAAAATCGCAAACTTTGATTTTGAGTTAAAAGTCAAAGAACAATTTTAGTTAGAAACAAATTTTAAAAACTAAAAGTTATTCAAATTCGGACTGTCCTAACCTTTAAAATGCCACATTCATAATAATTTTATGGTCATTATTATTCCAGTAATCTTATTACCCAATTAGCATTGCTCTTATGGGAGTTGAAATTTGAGATGACGCCTGGGTCTACCGAGCCTTAAATGTTTACTCTAACACTTCTGAACCGGCATGTGGGATATTTCGCAGCATTATTTCCATTATTAACTGATTGAATACGCGTATTTTTGTTCAAGAGGATAATTTATACCGTAAACTTAACCATGTATTTAGACATTAAATATTATTTACCATCTTCTTATCTTTGAGGTTATGTTTAATCTTCAACACCTTTATTACAAATAAATTATAAAATAAGTTCATGGAGAAAGGGATTGGTCGAAACACGCAATGGTTTCCACTACTTTTGATGATTCACTCGTCCCACATATATTTATATCCAATATATATCCCACATATTTCCCACATTAACCTCGAAAGTACAAAATTGCTTCATTAACACTATTTGTCAGAAGCGCGTTTGACGCAATTACCGAATTTCAAATTACACAGTTTGTAAATTACATCCCCGCATTTGTACCGCATCACCCTAACACTCGAATTTATTTAATGAATGCTAAGGGTAGTTCTAGCCTGGCAGTTATTAGAAGCAATCAGCGAGGGGGTGAACAAGCTATTATCCCATCCACTGTGCTAGTACACATGTTCGCAATTAAAAATTGCGTCGGCCATCTTGATTACACCTGAGATGGTGCGGGGAGGGTCTGGTGTCTAATTGCTACATTCGGTGCTCGATAACCTCGGTGAAACGTAATCCTTTACCCGCTCTGTCCGTCTTTGGGGGGAGTTTATCTTTGATGTCTGTAAGGGATGATGCTACCTCTAATTGCCCGGATAAGTGTGATCTTTTAGTCTGAACAGCTTAAATGACTTTAGCGGCATCATTAACTATAGTTGTTGAAATTGTATTTTATGCCTTTCATTTAATACGAGGGTCATTCAACAGTTATTGAAGAGAAGAGATTAGTTTACCGTTGAGGGAAAAACTGTTGTACTGCCAGAATGAGTACGATTGTTTCAGTTTTAAATTGGCATCACTGTAAAAAGATCTGATAGGCTGCTTGTTTGGATTGCATTTTATAACCTTAACTAGCAGGAGTACCCGATACTTCGCTCGCAGATATGAATCAATAATACGACCACGCAGCTGAACCGTTGACGTGAGTTGAAAAAATTTCAAAAATTAAGTTTATAGGCCTATGTTTTAGGGTTTCAACCAACAATTTGGGAAATAGCACCAACGACGGTGCTGAACAGCTGCAAAATGGTTCGCACGCCATTCGGCATATTGGGAGTATCTTCAATACAAAAAGCATTCCGTGCTTCGCACGCTATTCCGAGTATTGGGAGTATCTTCAACACACAAAACATTGTGTGCGTCGCACGCCAACCCCGCGGTAGAATCCACCACATGGCTTTGAACCGGGTACTTCTATGGTATTTTACGTTTTGATCGATTTTGGGGAAACAAACGAACTATAAGGTCGCGTAAAAAACAAAATGTGCAGAATAACATCCTACATTTATATTTGTAGAAAAACTCAAAAATAAATTCATTATCGTAGGGAATATCCCAAAAAATAGTTACTTTCGGTCAAAAAACGTGCTTCCGATTGTTGGATTTTTTTGGCTAACGAAATCGTCCGAGCGACGTAGACAACCAACATATGTACCAAATTTGAACCAAATCGGACTTAAAATACGGCCGCTAGAGTGCGAACACATATATACATATACATAAGATTTTTAATGACACCCCAAAACGAGTTCTGGGGACCATGATCGGTGCTCATTTGCTACTCCCGACCTTGGTTCTTACCATAAGGGCCACTGAAATAGTTAGTTAAAAAGAGTTCACTGTCCCAAAAGTGTATAGTGAGTTTGGTCCAAATCAATCTGTTTCCCATTCAGGCTTACTTACATGATCAGTTATGCGCAAAAAAAAACGCAAAAATCAAGATTTCCGCCAGTTTGTTTGAAGCGCATTTCACGTCTATAGTTTCACGAACAATATTTTACAACTAAGACGCAAATTATCGAAATGCAAATGTTTTTCTCTCCTATACAGTATAGGCCTATAACTTAAGTGACAAGTTTCTTTATCTAGCTTCATAGCCTGTTTCTGGTTTCTAGAACGTAGTCGAATGTTTTGTAAAGACTCCAACCATGTACTAAATGATCAGCTAGAATTCATGTCAAACCACCCTTACTTAAACTATTGTCTACACTTAGACCATAGGTCTCCACAGTGCCGAGTCCCCACAGCCCCGAGGGCAAGTTAGTATCCTCAGCGCCGAGGTTATCAAAGGGTCTGCTCAGTGATGCAGAAGTGACGAGGGTTAATATCTTCAATGCCGGGCTCAATGAGTTTAATCGGTGAAGGAGTAAATATTTGTCACATTTTTATTAAAATAAAAATACAATGTTACTTTAGAATTCGAGGAGTATTAGGTTGGGTTAAGTTAGGTTAGGTAATGTCTACAATGACATGTATGCAAAATTTGCGCCATTCCTTGATTTGATTTGTAATGTTAAACCAAATCATTCTAGTAATATATAAGTTTCTCTACATAGTCATTCAAGATTAACTGCGAGCATCTAAAAAATACGACTATGCTCAGTTGGACACACGCCATTGCCACGGTTCGTTGCTTTTGTAAATTCCAATTCGGCTGTTAAAATTGTCAGATTATGCCAGGTAGACCACTCGGCGCTGTGGAGTGATCAGGGTGGCTCAGTTGGTAGAGCATTAGCGCTGATAGCAAAAGCTCCTGGGTTCGAATCCCGGTCAGGGCCTACGTTTTTCACTTGTAATTAATTAAATTTACCATTGCTGGGAAAGTGTATTTTTTATAATTAAGGGAAGCTCTGCACCCTTATGAAAGTACACTTTTCTCAGAAACCAGAACAGTTATCTTCATGATTTTTTTCTTTTTTTATGTTTTTTTGGTGGTTTTACTGAACCAAAAATATTTTCCTTACTGAATAAGTTTTTGACAATAAATTATTTTGTAAACCTTATTTAAAGATTGTTAAAAAGTAGTTTTACATCCCCTCCCCCATCCCCCCAACAAAACTATATTTAATTATTATGTTCAATTGAATGGTCGGACATTTTCCCTCCTTTTTTAGACGCCAAGAAATCTAATACTTTCGATATTTTTTACACACCCTACGTGACAACGAATTTCCAAATGCGATATACGCAGTTCACACAATTATTAAACCACCCCTGTACACTTCGACCATCCTTTTGTATAAAACGATAGTATTTAATCAACAACCTGGAAACGAATACTAATATTTTCCGCTCATCGAGTTTTTGCGCGCATTTAAATGTATCAAACGACCAAAGGGAAGTTTCGGATACCCATCGCGCCCGAGTTTACGGGTTTAATGAAATTATCAGATACAATTTATGTAGATTGGCGCGCTTCACTGGTCAAAAATATCAACCGTCCCTCGTAACAAAACCTTTTATTGCTCTGTAACTAGTGGAAGCTAGATACAGTTGTTGCGAGGAATATTACTGTACTCGCAAATGAAAAAGAAAATTACACTTTATATTTTGAACAATACCGGTTGTAATTTAGTTTATTGAATTAAGATCATTTAAAGTTTTAGTACAATCTGAATCAAAAAGATAAATTCTTTATGGTTTACTACGAATTAATTCAAAATCTAATAATCTGGTATTGTATTTTACTGTTGCACGTGATTTTCGCCGCCGGACAAACAGCTTCTACGAAACAAATCTTTCCTGCCAACGTAATAAATCTTTTTAGGCCTATAATTTACAAGTAATTCAAGTCCTATAAAAGCGAGTGTACGGCCGTGTGTGTGTAATAATAGAATATAGCGCATGCGCATGGTCGTGTAAAATAACTATAATTTTACAGACATATATGTTATAAGTTATTGATCGGTTGTCAACAATAAACACCACTTTAGACATTTAACAGCTGATTTCGCTCATCATCTGTAATATTTTAAACCTAGCCTAGATTATACTTTGGGGTTATGTTCACTACTTCAGTAAAAACAAATTTCTTATAATGTCTGGTGTTGATTGTTTTTGTACATGGGTTATAAAACTAATGTAGGCTATAATATGCTATGTGATCGGCTTTGAGGTTAGAAATCGTTGAAAACTTATGTATTTTTACAATCCATTTTGTTTACTTCTTAAATTATTTGGAAATAATATGCTACTTACTCAGAGTTTATTGTCTTTCTTTTGAATAAAACAGTGTACTCGTAAATGCACTTACCTAAAACAAAGAGAAACATTGATTAGGCATATAATTACACTTATAGCACCCACCGCCATCTTGAAAGGAAAAGATATTTGACATGTTACAAAGAAGAAATATAACACAATCTAATAACCTAGTCGGAGACTATAAACAAATGCCTACCATTGTAATCCTAGCTGTTATTTCTTAAATATAAGTTGAACTGACTAAAAGTATTTAATTTAAAATGCCCAGATATTTAGTGTTATAAAACAACTAACTAAAGTTACAAAAAAAAGTTTTGTTTTAAGTATGCAATATCTGGTATGTAGGCTATTTTTAAGTGGAATTTCCAATAATATATTATTTACAAAAAGTGTTTTGGTTAGGTTTTTTATTTAAGTTTGCCCTAATCTGATATGAAGGATATTTCTAAGTGGCATTTAAAACAATGGCTGATTTTAAACAAATGTTTGGGTTGGATTTCATTTTGAATTACCTAATCCGGTGTGTAGGCTTTTTCTAAGTGGCATTTCTAATAATTTCTTATTTTAAAAAATGAGTTGATTAGGTTTTGTTTTAAATATGCCTAATATAGTATGTAAGCTATTTCTAAGTTATACATACTTCTAATTTTTAGTTAAGTTAATAATGCACTATAGCCTATTTTTAATACAGTATACAATCGCCTATATTTTTTCAATTTAGTAAACAACAGCCTATATATTTTTAAGAATAGTAGACAATCACCTATATTCTAGTCAATACACAATAGTAGATACACAATCGCCTATATTTGTCTGTATAATAGATACACAATCGCCTATATTTTTCCGTATAGTAGATAAACAATCGCCTGTAATTTTCCGTATAGTACACAATCTATATATATAAAAGCCAAATACCATTCACTGACTCATCACGATTTCTCAAAAACTACTCAACGGATTGGAATGAAATTTGGTATGTAGCTTCCTCTATTGGTCTAAGTGCTTGCTAAGAAAGGTATTCAAAAAAAAAATATCGAAATTTTAGGGGGTGTGGGGGAGGGAGGGGTAAACAATCACCTATATTCCTTCAATACATTACACAACGGCCTATATTTTTCCATATACAGTAGTATACAATTAAATATATTTTTGGAAGGCATCTACTGTTGCATCCGATTTCGTACGCAATTTTCTCCTGGCCTCACGGGTAAATCGTATACACGTTCAAAAGCACCAACCATGTAAGTTGAACACTATCCCTACGGACAAAGGATCTAACATGACGGAGAGTCAGGACGCCAAGACCCGCGTGTCAATTGAGAATTAAAGATTTCATGTTCAGCTTACAATGTTATCAGATATACAGAATTGTGTTTCCATAATTCGTGATATTCCACAATAACAGAAGCATTGCGACTTACAACCTAATGATGCCATTCGACATCGATGACATCATCTGGCTGCACTGTTATTAGGCGCGCTTAGTGCTTAGCTTGCATATTATAAGCAACACTCGAGACTTATCATGTTGTTTCACGACAAAACTTTCATACAAATTGCTTTATAATAATCACTTTCTCTTATCAACGTCTTTAAAAAGTCGATTATTAGACCTCGCGATAGTAAACAATCGAAAGTTTAACACATCTGAGACGGTAATTATAACATTTTGTATACTTCTGCCAAATATAAAATAACTAAAGTTTATAAATTATGTGTAGGTTTTATTTTCTGTAATAGTAGGCCTATACCGTTCTTATTTATTCACATAGTTGGAAAATTACTGTAATACAAACGTGTGTGATCTATACAAGCTGTTCCGTAAGTCAAGTGCCAAACTTTGTGAAATGGTTCTATGTGTCAAAATAAAGATAAAATCAAGAAACACATTTTTTCTAAAAACCCTTTGTTTTCCAGATATTTTCTTTTACAAAATAATTCATATCTAGAGAACGGTTAGACCGATTGAGTTCAAACTTGGCATAAAGTTTAACCTAACAATGATCTCTATTAAGAAACATAAGCTATTACATCCAATTATGCGTTTCAAAATGGCGGCATTTGAAAATTTCAAACCTGAATTACACAAAAAACGGTACATTTCATCACAAAATGTCAATACACATTTTTTTAACCTTTTCAATTCTCAATCGGATAGTGTAACTGCCAAAACAATCGGGTGAAATATAGTTAAGGTCAGAATGTACCTCAAATGAGGATTATTAGACGTATAATATTATACTAAAATGAATAAAATTGCCTATTAAAAATAATTGTCTTCCACATAAACAAGACGTTCTACCTAAAACACAGGCTATGTGACATTATTTTACTTAAAATAGCGTGAGCGGAGCGAGCAGGACTGCCTGGTTGTATTAACAGTTGCGTTTCATTTTACTAAAATTATTGTAGACCTACTCTTTAAATTGTGTGAAAGATGAATCGAGTTATAATTTAAACTCTGTCGACGAAGCTTTTATAATTTCTTGTACTAATTCCACTTCAATGCGAATGTACACGATCCAGTGTTCCGCTAGAACAATAACAGCTTAAAAACACCCACGATACAAACGGTGACTTTATTTAACAGGAAATATTCTCGTCTTAAGCCGTTGGTTACTATTGAAAACATGCAAGCGCAGTTTTAATGCTCGCATAATACTTTGAAATATTCTTACCCGTGTATACCAATTAGTGTGCCAGAACATATGTATGAAGAATTAATTTTGTTTTAAATGTGTTTAGTACGCGTGCTCTTTAAACATGTGTTTAGTATAAGTACACCGCGGACAAGATCTAATTTTAAGTATTATTACTAGGAGAAAAATAGGCGAAGCCATGCGGCTTGAACTCAACTGTCTCAGTGGAAAGATTTATTAATATAAATTTTAAAGTTTTGTAGTAGCCGATATAATGGTATAATCATCTTTTGGAATTAGCCAGACCTAACGCCTTGGACAAAGATTATTTAATTTTCGTCCCTTATTTTGTCTATTTTTTATTTTATTTTGCAACTTGTTTTTAAATTTCTTCAATACTTAAGTTTTTCTTGAGACTAAACTCTCCTGGCAATGATATGGATAAACTGTGACATTTTTAGTGAAATCAGTTTAATAGTTTTTGAGTTCATAGAGGTGAACGAGTCCCACTATAGTCGAAGAATCTAGAGTCTCAATGAATCTTATTGACTGACTCACTTGGTGTTTAGTGATATAACAAACTAAGGAATATTCACGTATTCACATAATCATACACGGATTCGTTCAATGAAAGGCTCAACATAATCTTCATTCTGGCAGACCGCATTGTTAGTGTGTTGATCTTGAGTCAGTGGGGAGGGGCAGGGGGGGGGCAGGGGGGGGGGGTGAGAATGAGCCGAGGCGGAAAGTATAAAAGCGGAACTGCACGAAGTTACTGAGTTCAAACGATTCGTTCACTCGAGAACGACTCATCTCTGGTATGAATGTAGTTCTATATTGTCCATAAACATGTCACAGAAATTTGTAAATACGATACTGATACTAAATTGTACCATTCCTGTTTAGTGTAGGCCTACACTTTAAAAAAACAAAAATTTAAAATACTACAACTTTCAATATCTATAATAGCATACACCTTGGGCTTCCTTAATCGCCTACTGCGGGTTCAGATCCGATTCCGGCTATCAATGACGGACGCAATATCTTCCGTATCCGGTTTCCAGAGTCCTGATATCATCAACACATTAGTCAAACGCCAACTGAATATCCTGAAATCAAGAGATCAGTGGCACTGTTGCAAGAGGTACGATAATTTTACAATTTCCTCATGGTAAATAATTCTGTACGATAGTTTTACGAGATGTGCGATAATTTCTGTCTTTAGTACGATTAATTACATGGTATTCTCTAATTGGTCCGTGTCATTGCGTTGTATTAAAAACAACCCAACACCAAATTATCAAGTAACCAGTATTCGATAGAGTAACACAGTTTTTTGAACACGGCTAAAGTACAAATAATTCGACCACGTAGCTGAACCGCTGACGTGAGTTGAGCGAATTTCCAAAATTAAGTTTATATGATTTTAGGGTTTCACTCAACTATTTACTTAGGAAAACGTTGAATATATTAGTATATGAATACGAAAATATATTAGTAGAATGTGTTTGCCAATCACGGCTCAAGCGTGTCTTCGTTTCGCTCGCAGAGTAAAACTCGTTTTCATAGTTTGTACCTCGACCTTGAGGCCTCGGATTATTTACAGAGGTTTGAATCACGGCCGTAGGCCTCGCAACAGAAGTTGATCAACAAAAAAAAAAAAAACCCCAGTGGATTTGAACCAAGTACTTTTATGGTATTTTACGTTTTGATCGATTTTGGGAGAATCAAACTAGCCATAAGGTAGTGTAAAAAAAACAAAATGTGTAGAATAATCTCCTATATTTATATATTTACATAAACCCCAAAAAAGTTAACTTAGGCTAATGTCGAAAAAGTGCTTCCGGTTGTGTGATTTTTTGGCGAACGAACTCGTACGAGCCACTTAGATATCCGATGTGTGTACCAAATCGGACGTACACTGATATACACATAATATAAACTTTTTAATGACAGCCGGAATGTCAATGTTCTGGGGACAATGATCGGTACTGTTCATTTATTACTCCCGACCTTGTTTTTGGTTTTATTTTGTTAACGTAACTTAAAAAATCTTATGGTTGTAAAGATTAATAAACTGATCCTAAATTTGCTGTTTTGGTTGTTATGGCAATGAATTTAAATGCTTTCAACGTTTGTTGAACAAACACATGTTTATGTGTTTTATCTGAATCAGATGTTTTATCTATCATAGTGAGATAACCTCGGAATATTTAATATTCTTACACTTTAAAATCGAAATTTTGCAAAAATCCTTTCTTAGTGTGCGTCTGTAACTCCATAAGGTTATAGCTTTAAATTTTCGTATTTAAGAAGTTTTTGCTCAATTTGATTCTATGTCAAGCTTGACAGACAGTTAGTACAAAGCTTATATCTACACAGCCGATTATATCTTATGATGTACAGAGTTTTAAGCAGATGATTTGTCTTACTAGTATTTGCTTTCAAGAATATTTTTTATTCTTTTACATTGCCATGAAGGTTTTAAATAATCAAACTAAAAACATAAAAGTGTTAGTCGACATCTAGAATAGGCTATTGCTCAACAGTAATTCCAAAAACATCAGTAAATGATTCGCCAACATCGGACTGAAAGATTTTCAATTAAACAATAACATGCGAACAATTCCTTTGTATAAAATACCTCGGATAAGATCAGACACACAAGGGCCGTAAGTAACAGAGACCGTCATTTTTATCATGGAAATGCACCACTCGTATTAACGCGACTCCTTTGTTGTGGAAGGTTTATTGGGTAGACGTGGAAGATAAGAAAGCCTCCATCCAATATTTAACCTATACAGTCAAATAAATCCTAAACAAGTTATTTCATTTTATGGTAAATATGCATGGTAAGAAGAAATAATTCGATCGCGCAACAAAACAGCTGACTTGAGTAAAAGCGAATTTCCAAATTTAAGTTTATAATTTCAAAAACAATTGGTAGAAATATATTGGTAGAGTTTATCTGTACTTCGGCCTCCATCCTAGGATCACGCATTGCTTTGTTCCGTTAGCCGCAAAAAAATTCACTTTGCAACTCGACCTGCTTTCGGCCTCGGATTGTGGACTGCTTTGCTTCGCTCACAGTGGGCAAACTCGCTTCCCTCAGCCGCCGGAATCGGATCAGAATATACCTCCACGGTAAAATTCTCCATATGGATTTTACCCGGGTACTTTTGTAGTATTTTACGCTTTGATCGATTTGATCGAGCCATACGAACTATACGGTCATGTAAAAAAAATTTCCAGAATAATAGCCTATAAATATTTGTTTAGTTAAAACTCAAAAAAGAGTCATTCTAGTTCGAAAAATCCTAAAATTTTCGTCCTGTCAAAAAAACGTCTTCCGGTTATTGGTATTTTTTGGCTAACGAAATTGTAAGAGAGACTTAGAAAATCAACGTGAGTGCAAAATTTTAACCAAATCGAACTTAAAATGCGGAAAACCTATATATAGGTTCCATATATTATACAGGATGTCCCACGAAGAAAAGTAAAGAGTTTAGGAGGCGATTCTACTACTAATAATAAGAAAAAGTCTAATAAACATAGGTCCGAAAATGTGTGGTTTTCAAATTATAAACTTTTTTTGACTTAATACTTTTCTTGGAAAATAGAGAAGATATTGACCACAAATTTTATGTACATATTTGTTTCGTAACCTTTTATCCTTATAAATAATCCAGAACGTTATTTTGTATTCTTAAAAAATGGCGGTCATTTAAAATGTTTAATGTCAAATATCACTAAAAACATAATTTCTTGGTATTCTTTACAATATTACAGAAACAACAATAACAAGAAAAATTAAAACAAAACAAAAACAATGGATTGTTATAACTTTTTAAAGTTTTTTGTTTCATAAATTTCTTTTGTAAAGTTAGAGGTTATCTTTTATGTTACAGAAACAATAAAAACACCTTTACGTTTGAAATTAAAAAAGAAATTTTTTTGTTTCTTGAAATGTTTTGTAAAGTTAACGGTTTTCGAGAAATTTTACATTGAACATATTAACGGCCTCCATTTTGAAAATATATGAAAAATGTTTTGGTTTTTTATACATGGGTAAAAGATGCCATACCAAATATGTATCCAAAATTTGCGTTTATTACATTTCTTACGTCCAAAGATATTAGGTATTTCGTATAAAAAAAAAAAAAAAAAAAAAACAATATTGCGGATAACTGAAAAAAGAAGCATTTCCGAAGTTCATATGAACTTTTTTCTTTATTTTCACTAGTAGAACACGTCATGAAAGTTTCTCCTATTCTTTCTGAATCACCCTGTATGTAACCTTAGTTGAGTTATTAATGTTCAAAATTCGTTACCGAAGCGAAGCACGGGTACGCAGTTAGTTATTGTTAATACACGGAAAAGTGTATATTAATTCAGATTATTTATTCAATACAATAACACTAAACTACTCTCGAAATAACAAAGTGATTATAAAAACAATCAAATACTACAACAAATAATAAAACAGATTACGTAAAACAAAGCGTTAATCCAACTACAACAAAAACAATGTTACGTCATCAATATAAATTTAATGGTATTTGTTAATTGGCGAACAATAATTCTGCGAGATTAAAACGGTTATTATACAAATAAACATTACAATAGTTAGAGGAGGGGGTAGTTTACGTATCATGTGTCAAAACAGTGTGTTGCGATTAAAACGATAATTTGTAATGGGTTTATTGACTTATTAAAATAAGTCAATCGGGTTTCAAAAACCAACACAAGAAATTTGGTTCGTAGCATCAGAGTTTGAAATTTACCAGAAAAGTAGAAGAAACTAAATACTTTTAGACCTTCACTCCTCTCGTAAAACGTTGATTTAATTATTTGTTTCTTCTTTTCATCAGATTTTTTTTATATATAAAAATCATTTATTTACCTAGTGAAAGTACCTACATAGGTTCTCTAGATTGTTTGGCATTGCTGCCTGTCTGTCTGCCTGCCTTCCTGTCTTTCTGTCTGTCTGTCTGCCTATTTTTTAGCCTTAATGTTGACTTCTTTCTCTCTGCCTGATAACCTCTCTGTCTAGCTACCTGCCGACCTTTCTTTCTATATGCCTGCCTGTCTGTCTAGTTGCCTGACGGTCTGTCTATCTGTTTGCCTGCCTGTCTTTGTAGCTGCCTGCCTGCCAGTCTTCTACCTTTCAGCCTGCATGTTGACTCCATTTCTCTCTGCCTGCCAACTTGTTGTCTATCTGTCTGTCTACACGCCAGTCAAGTTATCTGTCAAACTATCTAACATTATGTCTGCCTGCCTGTGTGATTACTTTTCAACCTGTACAAAAGTCTAACCTGCCTAAATTTCTAGATATCTGTCTGTCTATCTATCTGTCTGCCTGCCTGTCTTTGTAGCTGCCTGCCTGCCAGTCTTTATATCTGTTGTCTAGATACCTGCCCGTCTGTCTTTCTATGTGCCTGTATGTCTGCAATGACTACATATCAATAAGACGAAAAGTTCCGATGTTAAAAATTCAGCCCAAAAAAGCAGGTATAAAAGTGTGTTTTTGCGGCCCGCCGTTAGGAGCGCTGAGCGCTCTTTTTGCCGAAGAGTGTCGGATTCAATGAAGTGCAGAAGAGAGACTGGGGGAGGGGGGAGAGAGAGAGAGATAGAGCATTAGTTTTCCTCGAAAACTAAGCTGTGCAGTGTGGAGGTAAAAACCACGCTTCATTATTACACTACTATTTAATACACTTAGCAGAGCTGTAAAATTATGAAACTTTTACGATTCGTAGGTAAGAACCATACGATTCGTATGCTGTAAACAAAGTTTAATTAAATTACCTGTTTCTTATTTCTTTGATCGATATTACAACAATGATGTTTAATTCACTTTGATAATGACATACAATTTTCACTCTGCTAGAAAGGTTTTCTGATTTTTGGTCAGAGACAAAGTGTCTGTTAGAAAGTTTTAAATAAAGGTTCAAATTAATGTGCAGTTTTAATACAATAAAGAACATGTTCCTCAAGGATTTGAAATTAAAAATATAACAATACTGGAAATGTTATACTTAAAGTTATAACTACAGTACTAGAAGTATCAACCCCTGCTCGCTTCGCTCACCAAACCCCGCGGTGAAGCAATTGCAACCAGATTACCACTTATAAAACAAAGGTGTCAATCATGGGAAGTATAAAAATTTATTTTTATTGTGAAGGGGCTGTTGCCCCCCAGTTCACCAATTAGACGTAACTATGTAAATTTCGTATGTTATTATTTATTTTATTTCCTATAAAACACTTAAAATTAATAATTGCCAAATTTTCCGTTCTCTAGCAGGAAAGTATAACAATCAACATTCTAGCCTGTTTTTCAATGAGTTGGTGAATGTTGTACTTTTAAAATGAACTGAACACGAGACACGGTACCTCAACTTATTGTCTGGTAGTTCTGCAAAATCGTCATTTCCGCAGTTAACTATCCAGTCTATGCATCTGTAAATAATAACTTTGCATTGATCCCATAAAGTGTAATTATTTTAAACACATCTATCAGTTTATTTTTCCTATTACCAACATCCTTTTTTTAAAATAATTGGAATATAAATGCTACTTCAGCAGCGAAACATAACTAACAAAATAGTCTCAAGTCCCTCATTTAAATAATTTTTTGTATAATAAAATCATTTATAAATGTAATTTATTAGCGCGCCACAAAAGTGAGATGTGTAAAATCCAATATAAAATTCAAATTTAGCACTTCAAAAAACATAAAGAAAGTGAGTTTCGTCAAAAATGGTAGACAAATAACAAATTTGGGTTTCACGTTCGCTTGGTTTGTTTCAGAAATATTGCAATATAAGATTTGTAATCAGTACATAAAAAACAGTGTGTTAATAATACAATTATTTTTCCCCCGCGTTTTTAATGGTGGGGGCACATATTGATAATTGGGAATTTAGGACTTTTCTGGTTAACTGTACTATGAGGTGCTTCAATCCTGCTGCACCTACGGCTTGATTTTGAAAAACTCGGAATCAAACCCATGACTATCAATCCGTAAATATATGTATTTTAAATTTGACAGTTTGAATCAATTGTTTGTTTTGTAAAGGAACAGTTTGAGGCATTAAATTTTACAAATTCAAGTAACATTAAAACGGTTGTATCTACAAACACTTTTAATGTCCGCCTTTTAGAAAGGTAAAAAGATTGTTTACACTAAATAAGTCTGCAAGCGTGTGCGCTTACGTGGAAAGTTTCATCTCTATATTGTTAGTGGGTTTTAACTAATAATTTTTAATTAAAATATCACATACCGACTGATAGAAGGAACGCTCATTTTAGGACATACCTTCATAGGAATTTTTTCAATCATTTTTACGCTTAGAATCATATCCTGAATGGCGTTTTCCGCCAGTTAGTGCACGCCCCTCTTGGGGGCGATGTCCAGGATCGGACGGCGATAATATTTTATTGCAATAATAAATTTAGTCAAATGCGTTTCATTTATTTTGACCCAGAAAACTGTTTGTTTACACAAATTTGTATTAAATTTATGAAATTAGTAAGTACTTAAGAGTAGTCCTGGTTACTAAACCATATTTGTAATATTTTTATTGGCAGAATCTATTTCACTTAGGAGGTAAAATGGAGGCAGTACTCAGCGTTTGTGTAACTTTCCATAGTTAATTAATAAAGCAAACACAGTTTAAAACACGAAAAACTTAATGCTAAAATGTTTCTAAATGTAATACTATGGATACAATATTGTTTGTTGCTTTTTTAGAACAATAATAAAGTCAACAAAAACAGAATCAGCTGGTGCCGATTGTTACTATATCATCACAAACAATAAGTCAGACAAAACTCAAATCAGCTGACTCCTACGAGTTTAGTATTAATTGAAATAATTCTTAAAAGAACTTACCAATAGTATAAATTTAATAAAAACTTATATAAACAAACAGCTTTATGTGTCAAAATAAATGAAACTGATTTGATTAAATTTAATAATTGCAATGATAAATAACAGAGGGGCATGCACTGTCTGGCGAAAAATACCATAAGTCCGTTATTCTCTAACCAATTTTTTTTAAACGAACTTAATCGATAGGGAATTCAATTTGCAAAAAAAGTTATTCTTGACATTTTTTCGGGAAAGGGCTAGTTATTTCGTTATTTCCGTTCGAAAGTTGTAAACGGTCGCCATTTTTAAAATATTGAAGTCACGTCAACTTAACTTTTTTCCCATTTAGGTAATACTATCAAAACGTTGATATAAATTTGGTATTATTTCGTTTAGTAATTTTTTAGATATGCATTAAAAAAAAAAAACATTTTGGTCACAGTAGGACAACCAAAATGATTTTAGACAAATTAACAGTGATTTGATGTTTACTTTGTACCCAAGAACAATTCCAAAACAATATGTGACAAGAGTTATGAAGCACCCGGTTTAATAAATCTCTTTTTACCCTCGTCCTTACATATTCCCATTAAAAATTAACTGTCAATACATTTTAATAAACTTCACAAAGTCTTTGATTCTTATGTTGATTAATTCCCTACGACTTAATTAATTCTCGCACAAATACAACACAACAGTAAAGAAAACTTTATGTATTCATACATTTCTTTGTCTTTCACTGGAAACCTGAAAAATGATAAGTCTTTATTTTTCACAGATGTATTGTTGCAGTTTTTATAGGAACATTTAGATCCTCCACTTTTTGAACAGGACTGCATTGCAAAATGTAGCAGCTATTTACTTTACACACTAACAGTATTTACACTATAAACCATATTACATACTAAAACCATATTTACTAACTTACATTACTTAAAAAACATTAGAAAAGAAAACCAACTAAAATGTATTTATTTAGTACACTGCTATTACAATGTGGTAAATGAATCGCATTGACAAATATGGGGCTACGCTACCAAAGCTTGTCTGAGACACAACAATCTGCGCTCAAGGTCACATAATAGTCGGACCTCTCTGTCTCTCCTTCTCTTTCCATTCTTGTCACACACTCGGCCTGCAAAACGCGCACTGAGAGCTCCTAGCGACGAGGTGCATGAACTAACTTTTATACCTACTTTAATGGGCTGAATTCTACCCATTTAAACTGTTCGTCTTATTGATATGTAGTCATTGATGTCTGTCTGACTGTCTATCTACCTGACTGTCTGCCTTTCTTTCTATCAGCCTGTCAATCTTTCAGCCAGCATGTTGACTTTATTTCTCTCTGCCTGCCAACCTGTTGTCTCTCTGTCTAACTACAATCCACTCATGTTATCTGTCAAACTATCTAACATTATGTCTGCCTGTCTGACTACTTTTCACTCTGTATAAAAGTCTAACCTGCATAAATGTCTGGATATCTGTCTGCCTACAAATCTGTGTCGATATATACCTGCGTAACTATATTTTTGTATATGTGTATGTATACCTAAATAGACTACCTAATATGTTTGCCTGTTTGTTCATCTCCTTTAATAAATCTCTGCCAACAATGAAGTTTTAATCTAGCGAGTGTTTGTTAGTTCCAGGAAACATTCTTTTAAAGAGGTTGAGTTTTAAAAACGATGTAAACATTCTTTATAAACTCTCTTTATTTAAAACAAAGAGTTAGGTACGCCCAACCAGACAATAGATGAGATCAATAGCAAAATGTTTGATCCACCCTGTAAATAGCTGAGAACAATAACCGAAAGTTCGATCTATCCTGTATATAGCTGAGATTAATAACAAAAACTTCGATTCCCTATTAATTATGTGATTGTTTTTCTATCGCTACGTTTTGTCGGTGTTTATTAAAATAATGAGTTTAATGTTATGCTAATTTAGAAAAAATAAACTTCTTTTTTTTACGAATTAATAATTCATTTATTATCAATTGGTATTAATAATTAATATGAAGTATACACATTTATTTGATATTTATTTATTATGTTACATTTGCATATGTAACAACGATCAAGCACTAAGCACTGTATTGTTAAAATCAAACAAAACATTAATTAGTCCAACTCCCGACTTTCATCCGAGCTACAACTAAAGCGATTAAAAAACTTAATTAAACAACGAATAAAATCATGGAATTATATTCCCAGCGTGAAACACACTGCTACTAAAATCGTTTATTATTTCATTAATATAAATTTGAAGTCGTTAATTTGTAATTTGGCGAGAATAATTTGTACGGGATTAAATTTGAAATTACACAAATAAACGTGACAACAGCAGAGGGAAGGGATATTCTGTAAGCTGGTGTATCAAGTGTCAAAACATTACTGCATGTAATTATGATATGCATGATTAAATTACATTGGCTTTATGTATGCTTAAGAAACAAATAATAATTGAATGATTAATCTGTATGAATAAATGAAAAAGTCCTGACTGACCAATTCATAATCAACGTACAGCCAAAACTATGTTAACTGGAGAATTAACATTTTTAGGATACCTTAATAGTACTATTTAGAAGTGCAATAAGTAAGGATTTTGCAAAGTATTGATTTTAAGGGTTGTAAATGGTCCAAATACGGGGGTTGACTGATTTGAATCAAAAACTTATCAACAACCGTTTGTGGAAAGCATTTATATTCAACCATTGAAACCAACTTACGAAATTTGTTTAGGTTAGGTTGATAAAATAAAAACTAACCTCAACAAAATATAAACGAAAAAGGCGTACAGTATTACAAACAGGTGTTGTTACATATTACAAATAAACATCTGATTTGGACCTAACACAATTTTAGGTTAGACCTGCACTGAACCAACACACGTTTCTTGTAAGCGTTTAGATTCATTACCATAGCAACCAAATTGGCAAATTCAGAATGAGGTGAATATTCTTAAAACGAACTGTTTTTTAAGGTTAGGTAATAGCAAACACAAACCAAGAAAAATGCTCACAATATCATAATTAAATCACTTATCACTATTTTAGGGTTTCTAGGACTATTTGATCAGTTTGAAATACTACTTTACCGAATCTCATTTTGGTAATACTTTATAACTTGAAAATTTTCTCTCTTCTACATAAAAATAAAAAAACTCTGTCCTAATCAATCGTCATTCCCGTGAAAATAAAATTATCTGTTTGCATTTTTTCGCCTCGAGTTGGCGAGCGAAGCGAGCAAGGGTGGTACTCTCTAGTGAAAATATAATTCCATGGCTGAAATAAAGGAAATGCTCTGTAGGGTTCACTTGTAACTCGAAAAATTCTGATCCAACTCTCGTGTATTTTTTGGATATCTTCTACAATCTATGCCGTCACAAACTTCATGCAGATTGGCTGATAATAAGGAGATGTGGGAGGAATAAATATTTCTGGGAATACACTTCTCTTGGCCGAGAGGTCTGCGTAAGAGGGTTCCATCCTCTAAAACAAAACAAAAAACCACGTTTTAAAGTTACCCCTTTAAATTTCGAAGAAATTCTCTGTTTATAACCTGAAGATAATACGTTATCGAAACGTACGTAATTCACTGAAGTAACTCGGATACCTTTTTAAACTTCGCGGTGGATGTGTTATTATTTCAAGACTATTCCCCAACACCTTCAACATTTGAACCCAAGCATTAGCTGAGTCATGCACGTGCGTCCAAACCCTCATCTCATACCGTAGTCACGCATGACAACCATTCATTGGTGACTAGTGTGTTTTCTTTCGAAAAATAAAAGGGGAGATCTTTTCATTGTCTAGAGTTAAACGTTTGGAACACGTCATAGTGGGTGGGGGGGATATATTACAAAATTAGCTTTGACGGAAAATATTACTTAAAATCTACATGATTCGCTTTTTATTTGCTCCATTTAATTAATTAATGTATCAAGCTATACTTTTGCAGAGAAAAGTGTACAAAATTCTAAATTTTCAACTCGGACGGTGTTGCCAGATCTCTCAACATTAAACACGAATCTAAACAAACAATGTCGACAGATCTGTCAACATTACACACGAAGTCAACTGTCAGTGTTGTCAGATGTACCTACATAAATCACAAAAAATAACTGACAATGTTGCCAGATCTATCAACATTACTTGAAGAAGCTAAAAGACATTTTTGCCAGCTATATTAAAACAAATCATGAATGCTACCTAACTGTCAGT
>JAGFPH010000139.1:280566-303629 GCA_018207615.1 Philaenus spumarius
CTTGAATAAAAAATGTGTTCTTATTGACTTGTTGTTGAAAGTGTTTTTAGCCGGGGAGAAATAACTATTGCGAGATTTTATTTATCATTAAAGCTAGGCAGAAGTGAAAACATATTTATGAGTTGACCGTAACGTTCCAATTGGCAGAGCTGTACACTACTTCTACTAGCATTGAGTTTGTGTGCGTTTCACATTCGTCAGATAGCAATTACAGGAGCTTCATAAAGGCGGAAACTAGAGGGTTACGGACGTAACCCTGGCTGTAAACGTACTGAAATGCGCATGCGTGACAATGCATAGGCCCTCTATGAGTGTGTTACTAAACAAGGGTTTTCTTTAACATTCAAAATTAATTAATTAAAACATTATATTTTATTTTTCTAGTAGTCCTCCGCGAGCAACAAGTTGATGCGATAACTACCAGAGTGCAGGCTAAACACTCGAGTAGGAACACAAATTCGGCGCATATAAGCTTCCACAATAAAGCAAATCATTCGTTATAAATTATACTAATTTATTGAAATAACTTTTATTTAAAAGGTAAGTAAACTTGATACTTGCATAATTGAATAAGAAAAAAATCTTAAACTTTGATTTTGATGTATATTTAAAGGTTATAAATAATTTAATTAAAATTGTTTAAAACATTAACACAATTACTATACAATAACCAATTTTTATTAAATTATTCTTTTAAAAAACAATATGAGACTGATAATAAGACGACGCCTCAGAATGGCTGAACAACTTATTCCCAACAACGGTGACTAGGATCTGACGATGACGGTATAGCCGTCGAAACTAGTTATCCACACATTGATTGTAACTATATAAATACATTGGATTGTTTGACGGAATTTATGAAGGTATTTATAACCTTCATATATGCATTAAGTATACAATCCAGGAGGCTAACCCCACATTATGTCTTTGATTTTGAGTAAAGTCAAAGAACAAATTTAATTAAAAACTAAATTTAAAAAACTAAATGACATTCATATTCGAACAGTCCTAACCTTTAAAACGACATATTCAGAATAATTATCCGATCATTATTACGCCAGTAATCTTGTTACGCGTTTTAACATTGCTCTTATGTGAGTTGAAATTTCAAGATGGTGGCTGGGTCTGTTGATCCCTAAAACACTAAAATACTATAAAACTTACACACCAGAAGAGAAAAATACTTATATTATGTTTAATTCGATTTAAAGCAAACAATGAATTTCGAACAAGTAAAGATAGAATTAGGTAAATTTAATTGAGTTTACATTCCCAAAACGTCAAATGTTAACGTTGCATTTTCAAAATTGTATTCAGTTTTAAGAAATATTGTCGATACCTACTAATTCTAAACAGTTGTAATTCCAAATAGTTGATGATGTCTTCAAAATTTTTATGAAACTAAATAATTCTATTCACTTTTAAGAAATATTGTCGATACCTACTAATTCCAAACAGTTGATGATGTCTAAAAAATTGTATAAAGCTAAATAATCGTAAGTCCATCGATTACGGAAATATTTTACTTCAAATATTGTTCGTATTTATGACTGACGTATAATCCCCTTATCTATACAGCTGATTTTCATTTTTCGGTTGTAAATTATCTAAAAAATTATCCCATAAATTTTGGCACGGTATAAAATCACTAGGAGCAAAAATTTGTTTGACAACTTTCACATGCTGTCATTTTGAGTTAAACCGCGGGTGCGGCAACTGACATTCATTTTGCTCAATGTTGAATATTAAACAACCGTTAGAAATTAAATTTATTCGGTATAAAATTCCTCGAAAAAATGCAACGCTACCTCCCGTACTATTACCATAGATCATGAATAATAAATAGATCTTGCATCCATACGGGGGTTGTGTGCCGGAAAAAAGGTGTTCGCGAAAATAGTACATGATCGCGCCGCGAGGTAGCGCTAGGGAGAAAGCATTGTAAGCATTGGTGTTTCCAACCAGCTTCCTTCGTTTCCCCAATAGATAGCGCCAAAAAAGTCGAATTTCCAGTGGAACAAAATATTGCATTGGATCGGAGTTCTATTAGGTTATCCAAATACAAGGCTATTACACAATTCCAGTTCAAGCCTGCCAACTCACAACGTAACTGAAGTCACGCCCCCAACGAACACTCTGAACATGACCAGTAGCGGCGACGGCGGCGCAATACAAAACGCAAGTTGAATTTTTTGGTGACCCGCAAACTCAAGTTTGCAAACTAATTACACCACTCGATAGAAAATAACATTTCAAATATTTTCATCGCTTACTACATCGACTTAGGACTGATAGTTCTTGAAATATTTTGGTTTGAACATTTGTCACTCAATTTTCAAAATTTTAAATTTATATAACTGGAAAACTATACGAGTTAGAAGGGTATTGTAAGCGGCGTAAATGTTCTAAATTTTAAGTTCTTTCGATTTAGATATCAACCAACCTCGTACCTTTTTTAGTTTTTAAAATAAATTTTTTTTAAACTAATAATTTTTCATAAAAATGGAATTTTGATAGCCCCGAATGCTCAGAAAAAAATGTAATGCTTGATCTAGAGGTAAAAAGACACCCATTAAAAATTATCAAAATAGGTCCATTAGGAGAGGCTGGGCACCTGGAAATAGGTTTTCAACAAAAAATCTTTTAATATAATATATTGTGATGGTTAATTATTATTGCAGTAAAGGCGCCACCCAAGACCTACGCGACAGAGGGGCACAACCGATATACAAGCTAGATGATGTATTTATCAGAACGTTATTTTAAATAGTCCGACCACGCAGCTGAACTGCTGACGTGAGTTGAGCGAATTTCCTAAATTAAGTTTGTATATTTTATGGTTTCAACTAACAATTTGATAAATTGGTTTAATCTCGAAGGCGCTGAATACATTAGTAGAATTTGTTTGCACTAAAGCCTCCAGCTTCGACTTACGCGCTGCTTCGTGTAAGTGTAGAAACGCAAAATGTATAGAACACTTTCATATATTTATTTCTTTAGATAAAACCCAAAAAAGTTTCATTCTAGTACGGAAAGTCTAAAAAATAATTACTTCTGGTAAAAAAACGTGCGTCCGGTTGTTGGATTTTTTGGCTAACGAACTCGTCCGAGCGAATTAAACAACCAACGAGCGTACCAAATTTGGACCAAATCGGACTTAAAATGCGGCAACTAGAGTGCGAACACATATATACATATATATACAATTTTTAATGACACCATGATCGGTGCTCATTTACTTCTACCGACCTTATTTCTTAGCATAAGGGTCACTGCCAATAGCTTTTATCTTTCCTATGGAAATTCGATAATAAACAGGTAGAAGGCAAAGAGTACAATTTCAATAGTCGCAGTCAATGACACTACAGAAGCTACTCAAGCTACTGTAAGCTGTTCAGCCAAACAGATCACATTTATCCGGATAATTAGACGCAGTATCAACAAACAGACATCAAAGACAGACCCAAGACTTTGTTTGAAAGGATAACGTTTCACTAAGGTTTACAACCGAGCACCGAATGTAGCAATTAGACACCAGACCCCCTCATCTCAGGTGTAATCAAGATGGCCGCAGTTTTTAATTATACGAACATGTGTACTAGCACAGTGGATGGGATAATAGCTCGTTCACCTCCCTCGTTGATTGCTTCTAATAACTGCCAGGCTAGAACTACCCTTAGCATTCATTAAATAAATTCGAGTGTTAGGGTGATGCGGGGATGTAATTTACAAACTGTGTAATTTGAAATTCGGTAATTGCGTCAAACGCGCTTCTGACAAATAGTGTTAATGAATCAATTTTGTACTTTCGAGGTTATTGTGGGAAATATGTGTTTTAGTGTATTTGTACCAAGGATAATAATTTGTACGAGTTAATCGTCAAAAGTAGTGGGGCCATTGCGTGCTTCGCACGCCAACCCCTTTCTCCGCGCACTTGTTTTATAATGTATTGTAATAAACTCAAAGTCAAGATGGTAAATAATATATATACTATATATATATAATCCAAATACTGACTCACTCATCACGAAATCTCAAAAACCACCGAACGGATTGCAATGAAATTTAATATGTAGCCTCCTCTAGAGCCTTAGGTGCTCGCTAAGAAAGGTTTTCAAAAAATTCGAAATTTTTTGGGCGTCAGGGGGGGGGTCGAAGTTATTAAACATCCCCATAAGAAATACATAGTGCAATATATTTATTGATATATTTTTTTTTTTTTTTTAATATACATTTAACTTTGATTTGTCTAGCTTGGAAAGCCGGATCGGGCCAGCTAGTAAATGTATAAATAAATGATTAGGTTTATGGTATAGGCCTAATACAACTTACATTAAATGTGACAAGACATACCTTTGAACGAAAATCTGTATGCAACAATCATTAATGGAAATACTGCTGGATCCACATGCCAGTTTAAGCCGCGGTCACATTAGGCTGTTTAGCAGCCGCTACTAACTAGCAGCTGGTAAAATCGCCAGCGAGCAGCGTAGTTTGACCCAGAACCAGCGACTGGATAATGCCAGCGGGCTATAGAGGTGTTACAGTAAATAGTTAATTGCTGAACCAAAACTAAAATTCTATACATTTAAATGAAGTATATTTTATTTAGTCATTTGGAGCTTTAGATCGTAAGTTATACCAACCTTTAGAATTACAGTGGCAGTTTGTTTCTGTTCTCCAATTATTTGATTATTGTGTTCAACTAATGGACCAAGTCATCAGTGTATTTACCTGTATTTATTCGTTTCCGTAGCATCTACAACCATATCTAGAAATATCCCCCCATAGATGGATGCAGTTTGTAAATTTTATAGTACTGAATTTAAATATTTGAATAAATAATTGGCCTATGTTAGTCACAAAGGTATAAAGTGTCTATAAGGGTCGATGCTTTCTATACATAGGGGTTTAAAGAAATTGGAAAAAAGCGTACAGGAAAATATTAATAGTTGAAGAGAATTTCTTATTGAGACTGCAATAAATGCAAACATCTCTATACAGAGCTAAGCCTAAATAAACCTCAAGTGAGTACTGTTGTTTATTTGTACGTTACGGATTTGTTCGAACAGCTGATTCGAAAGACATTCCTTCCTGGGTACAGTGTTGTAATGGTAATATAAAAAGAAAGAAAGGAGTCGTGGCCAGATATTGGAACGCTGGGATGTCACTTTATGTATTTAATGTATAATAAAATTGTTGAATATAGTAGGCAAGATTAGAAAATCTGTCGTTATTTATACCAAATACAAATTAAAAAATCACTTTAATCGAGTTAATTCCCCAACAAATAATGAAAAACTCACAAGTGTTATGAAAATAGCAATGCAATCACTCCTGATAATTCACAAATTAAGGGTTTCGCTCCGTGAATAGTTTTTGTGAAAGAACCAAAGTTGTAAATCGATTAATGCGGTTGTTATTCCATAGGCGTAACCAGGGGTTTTTTGGGGGTTACAACCCCCCCCCCCATTGTAAAAAATATTTCGAACTTTGTTTACATTAAAATGCACTCTTAAGAAAAAGTTGTTTTCAACACCTTTGCAATTGTCACACTACAATAAATTATCAATATATTGCTGACATTATCTTTGGTCGAATTTATTAGAACATACACATTTGTCGCCGCCGCTCGCTGCCGCTACAATCGACGGATTTTCCACCGTCTTCGCCGAAACAGTGGCGAACGTGACCAAATACACGCCAATATCCTCATTTTAGTATTTTTTTCGTAGAATACTATCCTTTAGCCACGTGTGTAGTTCGTCAAATGACGAAACTGACATTCTTAAATAATTGAAAACTGTTTCTTCTAGTTCCTCAAATCAGGAGTCACAGGGTAGAAAGCTCCGATCTCTTCTCTTCTTTTATTTATTGATTGGATAAACCCAAATAAGTATATTTTTTGCTTCCTGTTCAATCGGCGACGGAATAACAATAAAGCGAGAGTTGCTCTCTGTTCATATCAATGAAACATTTAAAAGAAATAATATATTAGGCCTATATAACACACTTCGTGATTGATGAACTGGGCACTTCAGTTTAATGAATCTAGATGAGCTTTTAGAAGGCGTTGAAAATTTTACCGCCCTATGTGCACACTTTAAACTTAATGAGCGGCGTCGGTAACTAATCCGCAGCCGAAAAAAACGCCGTGTGTGTTTCAAGCCTATGGGGCAGCGCACGGAAAGATTTGGCGAGGGATGAGTCATGGTTGCTATTCTAAATTATTCTAAAATAGGCCTGAATCACAATTAGAAGTGGAAAATTATACACATAGGCTATCTATATCATTTTACTTTTGGAGAGCCTAAAACGTGTTATTTTGCACGTTCATTTTATATTTTTCCATATACCCCCCCCCCCATATGGTCTCCCTGGTTACGCCTATGTGTTATTTGATTAATTTCGGATTTCATTGACACACTTTTTCTGCTACATTGGGCAGGTTATGAATTTCCAGGTAAGTATTTTATGATTTATTATTAAATTAGAAAATAGACTAATAAATGTTTTATGGCAGAATTATATTTGGTTTTTGTGCAATCGCACCTCACTTGTGCGAATCGCCTTCTACATGACTTAACACACGTTCAAATATTTCAGGACTGAGCCTAAAATATTCACGCAACTTACTGTCACTGTCGACAAGGTGTTTATCAATAAAGTATATTGTAGCATCGCTCTTCTTCTCTTCTTGTGTACATGGTATGTAACTTCTCTCTTCGTCGACTCAACTTAAGAAATGTACTTCGTCTTCCTCCTCTTCAGCCAACAGCAAGTTTACAGCATCCATCTTGAGTGACCGGCCAAAGTAGATTGACTTCGGTCAAACTTTTATGTTAAATAAAATAAACGCTACGCTCTATAAGGTTTCTCCCAATTCCCAACGTATTCACGCCAAACGTATTCAGCGTACGCTAGCTCTCTAAGGTTACCTACCTTCGTAATCAAAAACAAACATAGGCAGACAATTGTTCCCTGTATAATAACTGTTTAGTGGGGATTATTTAAAATTCCGCATAATCATTGCAAACAAACCAGGATACACTGGTTAAAATATCAAAAGGCAAACGCGAATACCTTTTTCAAATATCCGTCCCTTTTTATTTCACTCAGAATTGTTGCATATTTTCCTACACGCTAACAGCCAGCACAAGGAATTGGAAAAAGAGTGCAGGAAAATATCAATATTTGGAGAGGATTTCACCGAGGCTGCAATAAATGCGCACATTTCCATTCACGGCTAAGCCTAAGTAAACCCTCACGCGGGGCACACGTGCTGAGTAGAGTCACGTACTGAAAGCTCCTTTTTGCAAGGATTTGAGCGTACAGTTGAACCCGACGACTTTCCTCCCACAGTGTCGGTATAGTGATGAACAAGTGTCAACACGTTTCGTAGCTCAGACATTCGTAGAAGTCGATAGTCTTAAAAGCATTCATACATCGACCGCAGTTTGCTCTGTTTCCGCCATCTTACCTTAATATCATAAGAACGTAATCCAATTACATATTCATAGAAAGAATTTTACTCTCGTCTATTGTCTCAGTGTGAAAATTGCAAAAGTACAAAACAACTACTGTTTGCTCTTTTTCCGAAGTCTTTCCCAAATACCACTATCACAAAACATAATTGCATATTCATTGACAGAATTTGTCTCCTGTCAATGCAATTTAGTGGAAGAATTGCAAAGACAAATTACAAACAACTACCATTTGCTTTGTTTCAGTCGTCTTGCCCAAGTACCACAAACACGAAACATAATTACATATTCATTGTAAGAACTGTTCTCCTGTCAAGCAATTTAGTGGAATAAATGGAAAGACAAATAACTACCGTTTGCTCTCTATCCACCGTCTTGCCACCCTAATGACACAAGCATGAAATATTACTCCATATTCGTAGAAATAATGTTATACCTGTCTACAGTTATTCTTAAGGGGAAATATTGGGCTAACACAATCAATACCATAACAAACCACTGTTCGCTCTGTTTCCGCCTCTTACCCTAATGTGGAACTTTTTATTTTTTCCCCATTACGTAGAGTAAATACAGGAACTGTACACGATTAAAAATTGTATTCGACTTACCAAACTTGCATTATTTCTGGTACAGCACAACAGAAGTAAATTTCCTTACCTAAAACAGACAGAAAATATAGTGTTAAAATTAGGTGGCTTATCTGCCGACGTCTTTTAATGCAGTTTCTAATTAGGTATGGGTTTTTGACAGATTATTTTTTGGGCATGACTAATCCAAAAAAGGGCGAAAAGAATTAAAGTTTATCTCTTTAAAATATTGGTGAAGATAAATCCATAATTACACACCAATTTTAATAAACTAACTTTCAAGGTTGTTCTGTATTTAAAAAAAATTAACGGTACCAGGAACTGGCACATACTTTCTCACAAACATATTTAAATTATTAAACAGATTCACGGTGACTTGTAGGGTGGGGTAGGAGAGGTGATTTTGTATTAAAGTTGTTTTCCCATAAAAATCCATAAAATAACGGAAAACCCAACTTTTCTCAAAAACGGCTCGAACGATTTTGATTAAAATTTTAAAGTTTATAGTACTTTAGGACCCTAATAAACTATAAAATTTTAATCAAAATCGTTAGAGCCGTTTTTGAGAAAAGTTGATTTTTCCGTTATTTTAAGAGTTTTTATGGGAAAATTACCCTTAAAAATTTAAAATTCACAAAAATGAAAAAAACGCCTGGAGATACCGTGGATTAGTACCTCCATACCAAATTTCATCAAAATCGGACGACTGGTTTAGGCTCTAGGTCTGATAACATCCACACAGACACACAGACACACACACAGACATCACTCCTAAAACCAATTTTTTGGGTTCAGGGGGGCCCAAAACGGATATTTCCACCAAAAACTCAAACTCGAAAATTTTGACGAATACAATACTTTCTCCATATACTATGGTATAGGGGGAGAAAGTAAAAATATGTGCTTAAGACCACACGGGAGAATTGTAAACTTATATGGCGATATTCTGATGAATTATAAAATATATTATGGGCAGTATTTTGTGTTATTAAGCTGGACTTCTAAATTAACTGTTTATCTGTTATTTAATTTAATTGGTTGCTATGGTAACGAATGCAAACACATTCAAGAAACATATGTTTATTCATCAGTCTAGGCCTAACCTAAAATTATTAAAGCTTATACATTCGAATTTACTGTTTTATCTGTATTTTATTTTATTGATTGCTATGGTAATGAATGTAAATACACTCAAGAAACATGTGTTGGTTCTTCAGTCTAGACCTAACCTAAAATTATTTTGTGCGTTTAATTTTATGTATTTCTGATGCATTATTAAATTAACAATATGAGCTTTTTGCACTTCTTCATCATTTAAACTTTAAATATGCTTTATTCACGTGTGTTCTTTATATATTAGAGAGTTACCCAATAGATCGTTTCAGAAATTGCGTGACGGTAAAATCCGATTCACCCGCCAGCAAACAACAAACGAAGTGCGCCTACAGAATAAGCCTATGACGTAGGACAATCTGTTACACTTATATGCCCAACTCAAACAAATTTAGTGCGCCGAGGTACGCCTTTAGAAGTTTACGCTTCAACAATGCAATGGAAATTCGTAAAGTAAAAACACGTTGCACTATTCGCCAACCCGCATAACAAGCTCCAAACGCCTCCCACTCTGCCGACCAATATCATGTTCTACGAACGGTAAAAATCAAGGTAAAGGCCTTCGGGCCTTTTTAATTACAGTAAATCCTCTCGTATCGTAATCTCTGTCTAGACGGTATTGTCTGCATTCTAAGTTGACATTGTCTCTCCCCTCCTACTCCAGTACCCGACAATGAAATCTCCATAGTGTGCGTGACAAAAGCCCACTAGTTACAGCTTAACCCGGTCTCTTACTGATCCGGCCTTTTTTGTCTCTTATTAAATACTCTGACGACTGCAGTAATACTGTTAATTAACGATGTCTAGAAGTCAAGGGCTTGTTAACTTAATCCGGACAGTAAAATAGATGTAGTTCTTCCCACGCACGTGCAATTTTATGATACAATAGAGTCGAATATGTTCTGACTGACACTAGTGTAATTCGATTATTTCTGTACTTTATCGATAAAAAACGAAACGATTGTACTACGTTTATTAAGTACGACATGGGGCGCCCTAGTAATTAATTTGATCGCCAATATACTGTTGGTCTTGTAAAGAAGCGATAATAAACTTACTATTTAACAGAGTTGTTCAAACAATATGGGTATAGTATAGTGCAGATGTGGGTTTAAAGCAATAATAAAATAAAAAGACCCAAAACTTAACTTAATCTATACAGAGTGTCATAAAAATCCGTAGCGAGATGTACAGAATCGTGTTTTATACATTTATATACATTTAAAATGTTTAGTAACTTTTTTCGAATTCGGCTTAGTTTTAGTCGCAATCCGCCATTTGTTTTTGGAACGATGTTCCTTAACGCGGGTTGCGGTAGGAGTTAACAAATAGAGAATTAATTGGTTGCTATGGCAATGACAAATATAAAATACACGTAACGAAAAAAAAGCGTTATCAAATTGGTTGCTATGGCAATAAATGTAAATACGTTCAAGAAACATGTGTTTTGGTTCATCAATTTAAATTAAGTTAAGTTAATCAAGTTAAATTAATTGGTTCCGACCGGCGCAGTTAAGGTATTATCGTCAAGCGCTGAAATACATTCAATAAACATAAAATGTTGGTTCATCAGTCTAGGTTTAACCTAAAATTATTGTGAGTAATCTGGGTATATTTAATTTATTTTACCTGGATTAACGGCAACATATTGCAATAATTTTAGATTAGGCCTAGAATTAATTTTAAGTCTAGGCCTAACCTAAAATTATTGTATGTTTGTTGTCGTTAAGGCAGGTAAAATAAATTCAACACGCACACAATAATTTTAGGTTAGGCCTAGACTTATGAACCAACATTTTATGTTTATTGAATGTATTTACAATTAATGGACATTTAACTGTGTTTACCATCTTAGCTTTGATGTTATAATTAATTCTGCACATTTATTATAATACCATTAAACGTATGGAAACAGTAAATATTTGTATAAAAAACAATCTAATAATTAACGGCAATTGAAAGATTAAAATTATGTGTGTATATTGCCGTTAAGGCTGGTAAAAGACTTGAAGAAAAGGGGTCATGAACTTTGTTCCCACGACCGCACTCATTGACTTTTTTTTACAAAAACTCACTGCTACTCCAGAAATAGATAAGGTATTGAGTTCAAATTTCGTACAAGCATTTTGTATGTAACGATTTACAAGTTTACCAAACATCAAGAATTTATGTTTATAATTTTCAAAAAGGCGGCCGTTACAAATGTTTAAAGTGGAATATCTTGAAAACCGGTTAACATAACAAAAAACCTACAAGAGACAAAAATATTTTGCTTCATTAACGACAGACAAAATGGTCTTCTTTACGTTTCTGTAGGTCAAAAGTTTAGTCTAGTTTAGTTTAGGTCAAAAGTTTAGACAAAAAAAACTATAAACATAATTTCTTGGGAATTGTCTACAGCATTAAAATTCGCCTAAAACCACATTTCATAGCAATAGATGATATTTTATTTATTTAAACCATAAGAATGCTAAAAGACCATTTTGTCTGCCATTGAAGAAGCAAAATATTTTTGTTTCTTGTAGGTTTTTTGTTATGTAAACGGCTTTCAAGATATTCAACGCTAAAAATGTGAATCGCCCACTATTTTGAAAATTATAAACGTCAACAATTCTTGGTTTGTGGTACACTTGTAAATCGTAACAAACAAAATCCTTATACCAAATTTGAACTCAATACCTTATCTATTTCTGGAGTTACAGTGAGGTTTTGTAAAAAAACAAAATGGCGGATTGCGAAAAAAGTCAGCCGAATTCGAAAAAGGTAACTGAATTTTTTTAATTGATTTCAATGTATGCAATACGATGCTGTATAGATAAAAAAGTTTTTTTGTGACACTCCGTATAATATAAGCGGCTTTGTTCTAACACAACTGGCATCGATTCAAGTAGAGCAAAAACTACTTAAGATATTTTATGGGATCAGAGACGCAAACTAAGCAAGGATTTTGTAAAATTTTAATTTCAAATCAATTTTTTTTTTAATTCAGGTGCACTCTCAGCTATATAACAGACTAGCTAGCTCGATCCGGCTTTGCATGGATAGACAAATCAAAGTTAAATGTATATTAACCAAAGAAATATATCAATAAATATATTATACTATATATTTCTTGTGGGGATTTTTAGTAAATTTTTCGATTTTTTTAAAAACCTTTCTTAGCGGGCACCTACGGCCCTAGAGGAAGCTACATACCAAATTTAATTCCAATCCGTTTGGTGGTTTTTGTGATTTCGTGAAGAGTGAGTCAGTGAGTGGTATTTGGATTATATATAGATAGATAGAACGCTTGTTGTCCGTTTACATTCAATACTATAACAACCAACTTAGCAAATTTAGCAGTTTATTTATTTATTATTTTTCACAACCTACAGCTTGTTTAGGTTAGATTAACAAACTAAAATCAAACACAAAATTCAACGAAAAGGATGACTGTAATTCAATTCAAACAATACTTTTGTTACGTATTATTATTAAAAAAAAAACCAGCTAATTTGGATCAAAAACTTAACATAATTTTAGGTTAGGCCTACAATGAAAAAAAACACGTTTATTGCAATCAATTTGGCAAATTAAGAATCAGGTAATAATTCTTCACAATTAACACTTTTTTTATTAAGTAAAAACAAACAAAAGGCTTACTGCTGTTACATGTTATTTTGTGTTCTTTAGTTGGTACGTAATGAAAAATTTGTTGACTATTGAATAATATTAATGGTCACATTACAAGGCATGCCACAATTCTATTTAATAGGGAATAGGGATGGTCATTTCTATTTCTATCTGTCTTACATTAGTTACGTATATGCAACCATTTAGTCGTATTTACCGTCAAAATATCCGAGTATACAATAATCTTTTTGCATAGGCTTCGCATAGGTGTGCTCCAGATTGGTGAGCAAAGCAAGCAGGGGCGTTTCTTCCTGAACCACCATGTATATTTTTATGTTGTAATGGATGTGGAAATTAATTAACGTATGCATCCACTTAGAGGCCTAATTCATAATTTCATTATAATACCATTTTGGTTAAACGCTTGAACAACCAAAACATAGATTAAGTAAATTAATGAATTGTCGATTAGATTTAGGAATCAAACTTTTCTACAAACTGCCTGCCACCATACAAAGTTTGTCAAATAATGATTTATATCATGCATTTTTTGGTTGGCTTCATTTTATAACTTGGAGGAATATTTAAATTGTGAAATTAATATGAAGTGAGCCTGTCTTGTTAGTTTTAAGACAATAAATTAAGTCTGTATGAGACGAAGTCTATTGCGATGTATTTACCATGTGCTGAAGGACCAATAGCTGCTATAATATATTTTTGATGTTAGGATTCATATTTATAAATTACTGATTTTGGAAACACCTATAAAGTGTTCCTTGTTTTTGAACCCGGAAGAGGCCAGTTCTGACAGTTTTGAAGTGTAAACTTCTATAGGCGCACCTCGGCGCACTAAATATATTTGAGTTGGGTATATAAGTGTAACAGATTGTCCTAGGCTTATTCTTTAGGCGCACTTCGGAACTACGTTTGCTGGCGGGTAAATCACATTTTATCGTCACACATTTTCTGATACGATCTAATGTAAAACGCTCTGTTGTGAAACACTCCATTCCGTCACGCATTTTCCGAAACGATCTAATGTGAAACGCTCTGTTGTGAAACGATCCATTTCGTCACGCATTTTCTGAAACGATCTAATGTGAAACGCTCTGTTGTAAAACGATCCATTCCGTCACGCATTTTCCGAAACGATATATTGTGAAACGCTCTGTTGTGAAACGATCCATTCCGTCACGCATTTTCTGAAACGATCTAATGTGAAATGCTCTGTTGTGAAACGATCCATTCCGTCACACATTTTCTGAAACGATCTAATGTGAAACGCTCTGTTGTGAAACGATCCATTCCGTCACGCATTTTCCGAAACGATCTAATGTGAAACCCTCTGTTGTGAAACGATCCATTCCGTCACGCATTTTCCGAAACAATCAAATGTGAAACGCTCTGTTGTGAAACGATCCATTCCGTCACGCATTTTCCGAAACGATCTAATGTGAAACCCTCTGTTGTGAAACGATCCATTCCGTCACGCATTTTCCGAAACGATCAAATGTGAAACGCTCTGTTGTGAAACGATCCATTCCGTCACGCATTTTCCGAAACGATCTATTGTGAAACGCTCTACTATATATAGTATAGTATACATGTGTATATAGCATATTTAAAGTTTAAATTATTTCCATAATATACTTTATATTCATCAGCATACCGGACATATAAGTTTACACTTTTTCCGTGTGGTCTTCACACAAATTTTTGTATAGCTATAAACAGGAGAGGGAGGCGCTCACATTTTGTTATATTTATCCTGAACTCAAATCGTAAAAATATGTTCTCACCTGCTAAAAGTAGATCTTCACTGGCGTGTATTTAACGGAGACACTAAGGGACTTTTTATGTTTACTATTGGTACTATACGGAAATACGCATGTCGATTACATGCCTACCAAACTAACAATAATATACCTCTCGCATATACCTTCCCAAATGTATTGTAAGCAATACCATTCAAATATTTTCTCCTTGTTTCAAAAACAAGTGATACACCCCAGAGATTTCAGGAATAGAAAGGAACAGCGAAGTATGCAGGAGCGTGTGCAAATAAACTGCTCATTTATACTGTTTTTTTATCATTTACAACTAGGGGAAATCTCCTACGCTTCGCTCTCATTGTGAAATTTACCAATACATGCAAATTCAAAGTTTGTATCGAAATGAAGATTTTACCAACAAACAACAATTCAACATTTCTATTCCAGTAAGTATACGATTTGCAATATACCGAAAATCAACGTTTCTAACGCAATATAATATTTACCAATAAACCAAAATTCAACGTTTCTATCGTAATTTATGATTTATCAATATACCGAAAATCAACGTTTATTTCGTAATTTATGATTTATCAATATATCGAAAATCAACGTTTCTTTCGTAATTTATGATTTATCAATATACCGAAATTCAACGTTTCTTTCGTAATTTATGATTTATCAACATACCGAAAATCAACGTTTCTATCGCAATATAATATTTACCAATAAACCAAAATTCAAAGTTTCTATCGTAATTTATGATTTACCAATATAGCGAAAATCAACGTTTCTATCGCAATATAATATTTACCAATAAAACAAAATTAAACGTTTCTATCGTAATATTTATGATTTTTCAATATACTAAAATTCAACGTGTCTTTCGTAATTTATGATTTACCAATATACTATTCAACGTTTTTATCGCAATAGATGATTTACCAGTAAACCAAAGTTCAACGTTTCTATCGTAATTAGCGATTTACCAAAGTAATAAAATTCACCGTTTCGTTTCTATCTCAATATACTATTTACCAACATACCAAAGTCAGCGTTTCTATCACAATACAGGATTTACCAACATACCAAAATTCATAGTGTCCATCGCAATACAGGATTTACCAATATAAAAAATTCAACATTTCTATCCCGGCGCACTATTTACCAACATATCAAAATTCAACGTTTCGTTTCTATCTCAATATACTATTTACCAACATACCAAAGTCAGCATTTCTATCACAATACAGGATTTACCAACATACCTAAATTCAACGGGTCCATCGCAATAGAGGATTTACCAATATAAAAAATTCAACGTTTCTATCTCGGTGCACTATTTACCAACATATCAAAATTCAACGCTCCTATCGCAATATAGGATTTACCAACATACCAAAATTCATCGTTTCTATAGCAATACACTATTTACCAACTTACCAAAATGCCACGTTTCTACCGAAATACAGGATTTACCAATATAATAACATTCAACGTTTCTATTGTAGTAAGTATCACATTTAGCAGCACCGCAAAACTCAACGGTTCTATCGGATTATAATATCTACCAATTCATCATAACTAAAGTTATTTTGATCACAATAACTTATACCAAAGCCAAATCTTAATTCAGATAATCCCTAGAAGCAAGAATTGTACAAAAGGGGAGGCTGGGTTTTACTATAAAATTACTTAAATTAAATTAAAACAGGAAAATTATATTTTTACGAGATAAGTAACAAAATGACGCATACATTGGTGTAATTTCAATTTTGTACGTACCTCCCACACTGTTAGCAAGTCACGGATACGTAATAAAAAAATCCTCAGTTGTGATTGGTTTCACACTGGGCGTATGCATACCGGAGTTGATTTTATCTGTTGATAGTTCAAGATACAATCAGCGTTGGGCGATGTTTGCCCTCGCTACACACTCCCCCCGCATTCAACATTCTAATTAAAATGAGAGTTCAGGTCAACGTGCACTTTCACATGAACCACTAAAGGTGGTTTTACTGCTGTGAACGTAATTTTAATGTGTGATAACTAATATGTAGGCTTCATTACTTTTTATAATGAAACACAAAACTTAAAATATCTGTTTATTGCAAGTAATGATGTGTGCCGTGGAAACATTCCCAGTAGGAAAGAAGTTTGTAGATAGGAATAGTTCCGGCAATATTCCCAAAGCCTTGATAAGATCCCAAAAAGTGGGAATTCATGGAAAATCCTGTAAAATATCAGATTTTTAGCGAATTTAATTAAAACAAAGCTATTAAAAATGAAAATTTTAAGTGTAAAGTATAAATAAATTTTACGAATACGTCATACCTTGATTTTAACCATTTCCCCGATAGTGCAGAAAGTTGCGCTTGATAAACTTTAAAATATGCATTAATGGAGATATTAAGTTGTGGTCAATGACTGTTGTAGAATATATTTTTAACACAATTATTCTATTAACACCATACGTCACTAAATAATTCAAGGAATAAACATACTTCGGGCTGCCCATTTTTACTTTCATACTACACTAGCTGACCCGTACGGCGTTGCCCGTGGTGGTTGGTATTTTCAGTCTTTTTAACTAATTGTATTCTTTTTAAGTGTTCAGTCAGTGAGTGGTATTTGGCTTTTATATATATATCTTAAATAATAAAAGCACTATTGTCATAATAAAAAAAGATCTGAAATTATGATTTTAGTAACTTTGATCCCCCCAAACCCCTCCTAAAATTTTGAAATCTTGTGAGCACCTATGACCCTAGAGGAAGCTACATACCAAATTTCATTCCAATCCGTTCGGTAGTTTTGAAGAAATCGTGATTAGTAATTTTTACCCCCCAAACCTCCCTAAAATTTGAATTTTTTTAAAACCCTTTTTTATTGAACACTTATGGTCCTAGAGGAAGCTACATACCAAATTTTATTCCAATCCGTTCGGTAGTTTTGTAGAAGTCGTGATTTAATAACTTTGATCCCCCCAAACCAACCCTAAAATTTCGAATTTTTTAAAACACTTTCTTAGCGAGCACCTATGGCCCTAGAGGAAGCTACATACCAAATTTCATTCCAATCTTTTCGGTAATTTTGGAGAAATCGTGATTTATTAATTTTTACCCCCAAACCCCTTAAAATTTCCAATTTTTTTAAAACCCTTTTTTATTGAACACTTATGGCCCTAGCCCTAGAGGAAGCTACATACCAAATTACATTTCAATCCGTTCGGTAGTTTTTGGGAAATTGTAATGAGTGAGTCAGTGAGTGAGTGAGTATTTCGCTTTTATATATATAGATTAGGCATTACATAGGGGTCTAGATTTTTGTTTGTAGTTTTGAACACTTTCGCAATTTTGATTCACATTTACGTTACATTTTTCCAAGCTATTGGATGCAATCAGTTTTGTATGTGTCTGTGAAGAACATACTATGCAACTAAATGTATTATCTAGGGTGCGAGAAAATGTAACTGATTATAGAGAAAGGAAATTCTTTGCTACCAGAATGTATAATTTGTAAAAACAGATAGTTACATTTATTTACTTTCTTTAAGCAGCATTCAATAGTTTTTGGTGGCCATTAGTACTTTGTGGCGAGCTGAAATTATGAATTCCTATACAATCCCAGAACGTAATGAGTTTTGGGAATATTCCCAGCGAAATTTCACTCGGATATAAATTACCGGGAATTTTACATAACTAATTGAAAGGATACAGCAATTTTTTACTTAGGCTTTTAAAACATTCAGTTGAAATTATGAGGATTCTTTACATCGTATAATTTCCTCGAGACTTGAAATTCCCCTAGCTAATAAACCTTACTAAGGCTTGAAGATCTTCATGTTGTGTGGTCTTATTGGTTTCACGATTTGATTTTCTGGAACAAAATTTGTTGTTTTGTAGACACACTTATACAGATCAAATCAAATTTGAACGCAGAATCTCGCAATATGTTTATTAACTCAAACGCGTTTCAACGACAAATTTGACATCTTCAGTGATGCACGAGCTACAATAACCAAACTATGTCTAACCTAACTGTGTTTCAAGCCCCGTATTTATACAAAACTAAAAGGGGCGTGGCTTAAAGCTTCTTAACATTAGTAAGGCGGTAACAAATGCCTAGCGTTAGTATAACTACCCTGAAATTAACCATATACTAAACAAATAATAATAGTATCAAACAATACAATATTTTACACATCTATATCTATATATTATATAATTTCGTAAGCCGAATTTTGAGAGAAAGATTGTGGGAGCTTGGAAGGTCGTACAAAGCTGGAAAATGGCTCAAATTAAAGGTATTGACACGAAGGAGTGGGGGAAAATATAGATGTGTCTCAATTTACAACATTTATATAGTTTTGAGGAACTTAAAGTTACCAAGAATCTCCATAAGAAATACATTGCAATGAAAAACAGCTGAGTATCATTTGTAAACAAACAAATATTAAGGTTACGTGTAAAGGTTTTTGCTAACAGCCTTATTTATATGGTTTTGAGGAACTTAAAGTTACCAAAAATCCCCATAAGAAATACATTGCATTGAAAAACAGCTGAGTATCATTTGTAAACAAACAAATATTTTAAGGTTATGTGTAAAGGTTTTTGCTAACAGCCTTTATAGTTTTTGTGTTTTCACTATTTATTTTATTGTTAAAGTTTGTTTCAATTTAAATAAGGGCATTTTCCCCTACAAGCCACCAGTTAATAAAGAATTTTGAATTGGTCATAATTCATTACAAACAAATTTAATCCTAGATCAAAAGAAGCATGAAGACAAGAAGTCAAGAACTAAATAAAGAACATTATTTGTCTCTTTTAAAGTGCAATAAATCTACTATGTCCAATGTTTAGATAAAAACCATCATTTTAAAACAACACAATACACACTTGGGAAACTTTATATTAACAAATATCGTAAATTAACTGTAAATGATGAATTAGGACATATACAAAATTTTATATTGCCGTTAAAAAATAATGTATTGTTTGAGATTATTATTAGTTTACTAATTAAATTTGTTTATTGTCCAGTTAATTTTAGACTAAATTTACTCACGCTAGGCATTCGTTAACCCCATACTAATTAAACGTAATCTTATGCCACGCCCCTTTTAGTTTTGTACAAATACGGAACATGAAACTTTGTTAGGTTAGTTATAGTTTGATTAGTGTAACTCGTGCATCACTGAAGATGGCAACTTTGTTGTTGAAACGCGTTTGAATTGATAAACGTATTAGTTGTGACATTCTGTGTTCAAGTTTTATTCTATATCTTCTCATAAGTCAAGCTCAATATTTACAGGCCATGAAGTGAGTGATGAAACTCTTGATGCGCGTAGGAAGGGATGTAGAAGAGAGGAGACATAACCGACCCTAGCAGCTGTCCCGCGCATGCGCAAACTTTCTCTTTGCCACTGCGCATCCCCAAGACGGTTTCATCACTCACCTCACGGCCTGTACTTGTACACATATACAGGAAGATAATTCAGGGTGCGCTCATATTTTTCAAAATAAAGAAAAAACTTCCTATAAACATGTGGCCGTAAAGGATTCTTTTACCATCTATCCGTCATTTTGTTTCTTTACTAATCAATTTATATCTCTCGAACGCTTAACCGATTGAGTTGAAATTTTACACGATACCCATCAATGTAAAAACCTAGTTCGATAAAAATTATCAACTTCGTTCAATAATCCGTTTCGAAAATAGCGGCCAATTAAACGTTTTAAATGAGAATAGTTCAAAACCCGTATGGTTTTTGTAAACAAACTTTCGGAATAAATTTGTGTAACCCGTTATATTTCCTGTCGGATGGTAGAACTGTCAAAACTATCTAACATAGGGTAACAGTAAAACAGCTTCTCTTAATTTGACGCAATAGCAAGAAAGCGTAGGCAATAATTAGTTTGTAAGACCAATTAATTAAATTGCAGAGGATTCCTATCTGTTCTGATTTGTGGCAGTGTGAAGCACTTGCTCTAAGGGGATACAGGCTTACGCAATTCGCGAGAGCGTTTATGTTCCCTGAGGAGTTCTGAAGTTTAGATCCCAAGTTCCTACTTAGCTCCATGCGTAGCCCAGGATCTGGGACGAACACTAATAGGTTACATTCCAGAATATATACCTTTTGTACCGCTCTATAGTATAGTGTAGGCAGTGGATTATTTTACCCGTCACCTGTTTTTACTGGTCCTCGCCATCGCCATGGTTATTGTTTTTCGTTAGGTGGTTACTTCGGTAATTAGGGTATATATAGGGTGTATCCTTTGTATCTAGGGATGGCAACAATATATCGATATATTTGTATCGACACTTCGAATTCCGATAAATCACTGATATAGATATTTTAAAAAAATGCCATCACTAACCGGAACCCTCGCCTCGTTAAGTCGCACATCCCCAATTTATTTGCTCCAATAGTTCTTTGACCACTATCCTTTCGTTCCAGTTAGTACGCGGGAGTAGCGTGACGTAATTAATACTAACGAAACTAGCAAGTTAGACGACGTGCTAACTGATAACATTTAAAGCTCAATAAAATTGTCCCTATTGTTACGTCACGTACCGAAGCACTAAACCCAGCAAGTGTTGCTCCAAAGTAACAAGTTCTTTACAAGAGCAGTTCCATGAGCGAACGCTCCGCATTAGCTTCTATTTACATAACGTGTGTTCTGATTGGATGTCGTGCGTATGAATACCAGGGCCGATGTTATCTAACGATGATTATAGATAGCGTTTCGTTTACACACACCCTTCCATTCTCTTTTGTGATTAATAATACAGCCCAGCTGGGCTTGGATATTTACTTCACCGTAGGTGGAAAAGTGATTGCATAGAATAAAACCACGGTGTGAACGAATACGCGAGCAGTTCAAAACACTGGACCGAAAGAAAAGCAAACAAATTTCTACATATTTAGTGTTTGTTTCTTTGCCCTATATAAATTCAAAAACTATTAAACCGATTTCATTCAAAGTTTTACAGTTGGCCCATATAAATGCCGGAAGTGTTTAGACGTTACAATTATAAGGGGTAAGGGGTTGAAATGGGGTTGCTATCCCTATACAATAAATATAAATATAACTAACTTCCTGCAAGCTATAAAGGTTAAAGCCGCTGATTTTGATACCGATAATATTGAGGTATATTTTTAAGGAATCATAGACGCACACTAAGAAAGGTTTTTGCAAAATTTTTATTTTAAAGCGTACATATTGTTAAAATATGGGGTGTTCCCTCATAGCCATATGACACATAAAACAGCTGATTCAGTTCAAAAGCTGATATTTGTTGAATCCATTTACATTCATTACCATAGCAACCAACTTAGCGTATTTAGAATCAGTTTATTATTATTCACTGCCAACAGACATTTATATTAGATTAACAAAGTTAAAGCAAACACAAAAAATAATCTTCGAAAAAGATTTATTGCATTATAATTTAAACATATTTTGTTAAATATCACAAATATAAAACAGATGATTTGGATCAAAAGCTAACACAATTTTTGATTAGGAATATACTGAACCAACACATTTCTTGAAAGCATTTACATTTATTACCATAACAAACTACTTTTTTTTACAAACAACGGCGTTTTTAGGTTAAGTTTACGTCCTCATTTTAGATCAAGTTTTAGGATTATATACAAATCCTGATATTCACAATAAAAACCTGGCCCTACAGCGCAGGCGTCAGGATCTTAGGAAACCACACACCACCACCAATGAATACTTAAAAGTTAAAAAGAGCAGGTCCTGTGTACTAAATTTTAATAGATTTTTCTAACTTGAAGTTTTAGTAGAGCAATGAACCGCGAGGAAGCGCTGGTAAACCATTTAACTCGCGGTGAAGTTCGAGAGAGCGCGAGATACAATGCTTTCTTCCCCTCTCTCTCTGGTACGTGGCGACCAGACAAAGCGAGAGCGACACTTAGTATGTCGCAATCTCTCGCTTTTGACCGCGCACAAAATGGTTTCCTAGCGCTGCGTCGCGGTTCATTCCTGTAGTACAAACTTCAAGTTAGAAAAATCTATTAGAATTGAGTAAATAAGACCTGCGCTTCTTTACATTTAAGTATTCATTGCCACCACCATACCCCGATTCAAGTGCCTCTCTCCTTTCCGTGAAAATATATACTATACCATACTGTAATCTGTTTCCATTTGTTTCACCGCGAGGCATCACGTGGGTTGGCGGGGCTCCTCCTTTATGATATAACTAGGTAGTACCTGCGGCCTCGCTCGTAGATGTGATTGAATAAATTAAAAGACATTTAATTGTGCTTTACCATTAAAAGCAATTTAAAAGAAAACGATCTTAGATATGAGTTTCATGGCCCAAAAACGCCCAAAAGTGAGTTTCACCCAAATGTATCTATGCATCCCTTTTAAGCCTACGCTAATTATTAGCTATGCACCAATAAATTCCGTTTTCCGCCAGTTTGTTACTCTTAACTCCCGAACAAACATTAAAAT
>JAGFPH010000139.1:303729-338149 GCA_018207615.1 Philaenus spumarius
TATCTCTGAAGAGTCATCTAAATGCAAATGAAAGTTTCGTCAAAATTGGTTCAGCCATTCCTGAGATTAGCCCGGACAAACAGACAGAAAAAAAATAAAAAAATACGATTTAGGTTTTGGTCAAGTTTGAATAACCATATGGGCTAAGAAAAAAGTTTTTATTTCGAAATCACAGACACTTGATTTTTATTTATATGTGTATGTATAGATTTGAACTATTAATTTAAATAAAGTGAAAACTGTACACAAAGCATTACATTTCAACTCGCCTTTTCCTCCTGCATTTATAGATAAGACTGGGACAAAGCATTTGAGCTAGTGATGAGGTAAATAGTTAAGGCCATAGTTGCAAACGTAATTCACTCACTGTGAACATTTGCAACTATTTTAGTCCCACCGTGCTTTATGAGGATCTGTTTTGTGCGAAATCCTCGGAAGTTTTCATTCAATGCTACGAATTGGGTATCGCGTCTTTGAAGTGGTGGACAGTAAAGGTGCGGCTGTACACACCCGCAACGTCACATCACGGCTGGAAAATATTTCAATGCTCTAGAGAGCATACCATGACGTAATCATATGTTTATAAGTAAATATTGAGCTTGACTTGTGGTTATAGTTTAATTGAAGTTCTTGCATCTCTGTTGAAAAGCGTTTGAGTTAATAAACGTAATAAGCATCTGTGTTTCAAGTTGTATTCTATCAAGTAATCATACGTTTATTTTTTATTGACCAAACATATTTAGAATAAACATAATCACAAAGTTATTCAATTAAGTTAAAAGTTGGTACAGTACATTTAAAACTTGTGCGGCTACACACACCCGTCACGTCACGTCACGGCTGGAAAATATTTGAATGCTCAAGAGGGCTGGCTTACCGTGCCGTGACGTGACGGGTGGGTGTGTATAGCCGGGGTCCCGTCGAGCAACGTCTTTTAATCTCCGCTTCGGCTTTTTCCGAGTACATTCGGGAAACATCGTTGGATGCCTGAATGTTTGATGACTATATTTTGTTGGCTCCGTAGCAGATATAATAAAAAAATACTGATTTCTATTCATCATAATAAAACATTTTATATCTGCACTTCAATATATCGTTCAAATTCACTTATCATTGTTTCTAAAACAACTTTAGCATTAAATCATACGGCTTCCTTACTGTATTCAAGTTTGTTAAGTTCCTCTCATAAACTCAAAGCTCATAGTTTGGATTACAATAAATTAAATATAGTTAGTATTAAAAGACTAAATTAATTTCACATGTAAAACAATAACTTTTTCATCGTCTGTGGCTTAGATTTTTTTTAAATTGTAAATAAATAATGCTCAGAAGTCTATCGAAAGTTCTTAATGTTTGCTTACTTTGTTTAGATTTAAACATGAATAGTTGGCGTCAAATGATTTTTCTCGAAACATAAATAAACAAGAGTTCGTAGCAATATAGCCTCTATTTCAATATTAGTCACTACATTTTAATTTCCTGAAGCAGCAACACCTGTACAGGATCTTTAGGAAGTGTCATTGCCAAGAATAACAACTATGTATTAAATCAACAACTACTTTTCTTACAGTAAACTTAAACTTAAATTATTTATTACTACTAGTATAGGCCTACTGAACTTCGTTCCAACATGAGATTTTGTTGTAAAACTTTACTGTCCAATACATAGTAGCATTTACCTTTTTAATTTTTAGCAATGCCGATAGGAGTAGTTTTCTTATTATTAACAATCGTTAAATAAATTATATGTTAAAATAAAAAATAATAAACGGAGCATTCACTTAAGCGGTCATTAATTTAATTTTAATTACATTTTTTTGTTTGTAATTAAATAAATAATGGTTATTTATTAACCTAAAACTAAAAAACCCTAAAAAGTGTACTTGTAAATTTAACTATGGAGTAAAAATGAAATTTCATATTTTTGATTAAAATTACAACATTTTCTTTCATGGAAACAAACTGCACGACAATCGGTCCGGTCTCCAGAAATAGATATCACTAGCGTTGTAACCTAAAACCAAAAAACCTTAAGTGCCCTTAAAATTATACCGATATAAAAATATACTTTTCGGGCCGTGACGAGAGTATAGCCACCCTACCTAAAATGACAGGAATGGACGGGACGGGTGGTAATAAAAACACATAAATTAACAAAGGTATTCTCAACAGCCCTAAATATAAAAATAATAATTATACATAAACTTAAACTTTTCTGACTAGCTCGACCGAGAGGCCGAGTTTCCGTTTAGAAAGAGCTTTTTTTGAGATCGTATCTCTAACCCGGTAGTAACACCAGTCAGGAGACCTACCACCCGGGGGAGTACTAGTCGGGGCATAGATTGGTCTCTATTTTAAATGTTATGAAAACCCAGCTTCCAATATACAGGCCTGCAACAGATTTGCTCAAAATTTCGGCGAAAGTATACAACCACACTCCAGCTGTTATGAATGCTAGGTCACCAACTTAGCCTTCAAAATTAATCGCATTTAGTTGTATGGTATAAAAAAAACCCCGAGTTAAAACAATGCATAAAATAAAAACATCGTGAAATGTTTAATGTACGTATAGCCTACAAGCAATAAGAAACCATAAATCTTAAATTTCAACCGAAATTAGCAATGCTCCATAAAGCTATTTTAAATGTAACCCCAAACACATAAAATAATAGAAAGCTTAACCTTGACATACTAACAAATACAGATATAATGATTGCAATTCTTTAGTCTTAAGGAATTTCAACTCATAGAAAACAAAATAAATTAGCTTAACCTGGGCAATCTTAGTACGTATTTATATTCTAAATATATTTGATTTAGGGCGATTCAGGAAGAAACTTTCAGGTCATACGTTCAAAAACATTCCTTTTTTCAGTTATCCACCACTTAGTTTTTTTAAAATACTTAATATAAATGGATGATACAACGCAAATATTGGCTACATATTTGGTATGACTTCTTTCACACACGTACAAAAACTTAAACGATTTTTCATATATTTTCACAATGGCGGCTGATTAAAAATTTTAATGTAATACATCTCGAAAACAACTAACTCGGGAAAAAATTTAGGATGTCAAAAAGTTATTTTTTTAATAACAAACGATCAGTTTTTTATTTTTCCCGTAGCTCGAAAGATAAGCGAGTTAGCGCATACAAATTTAAAACATGATTTCTTGGTATTGTCTGTAACAATACAGAAGCAACAATAACAGTAGAATGACAAACATAACTTTTTACTTTCTCACTATACTATATAATATAGAGAGAGTATAGTGATCGCAGAAAAAATATATGTTGAGATTTTTGTGGAAATATAAGTTATGGGACCCCCTGAGTCCAAAAAAGAGGTTATTACAAAATGTTTGTCTGTATGTCTGCGTGTATAACAAAGCTAGAGCTAAAACTATTCAATCAATTTCAAACTCATTTGCACCAGACATGTCAAGTAGGCCTGTATAGATGCACAAAAACGGTTTAAATTTTTTTTAAACAACCCCCTTTTTGGCAAAAAAAAACAGTTATTATTTTTTTATAAAAAACGGCTCTAACGATTTTGATAAAATATGGCTTATTTTTAGCCTTTAATGTATCCTACTATATGCAAAAAAACAGCATCTTTCTAAAAATTCTCGTTTAGCTAGTAATAATAATAATAATAACATATTTTTGGGTTTTTTTTTATCATAAAGGGGGTTGTTTTTCAAAACCTTTTTTCGTGCACCTATACAGGCCTAATTGACGTGTTTGGTGCAAATTTGTTGGAAATCGATGGAATAGTTTTCTCTCTAGATAATAATAATAATATTTATTAGTTAATCTCCTACTTTAATATCGCCTCTCCTACCCCACCTACAATTAATTATGAAGTCACAGTGCATCTGTTTAATAATTTTAATATGTTTGTGAGAAAGTATGTGCCAGTTCCTGGTACCGTTTATTTGTTATTATTTCTGTAACTTAAAAGATAACCGAGTTATTGGCGTTTGTTGGTCTTAAAAAGTTATAGGTTGTAATGTTAAGAGCGTTTTCCTTGGGTTCCAAAACGTTTTCAACAAAAAGGCATTTTTAGGGTTGTCAGTTCGGATATAAAAAAAGTACAAAATAAAAAACCTACAAAACATAAAAAATCTCCATTAAACTATAGAGTGTTTTGTACAAAAGCTTAAAGTTGACCGTACTGTTGGACAATGGTGGCCATTTACAAACATTTTACTGCATATATTTCAATGCTTCAAAAAATCTGATAATTTTTACTATTTAAATTTGATGTCAGATTAATAGTTTACAAAATACCAATGGTGGCTAATTTTTTTAAAAAAAGGTATAGATTAATAAAACATTCTGAACAAAATATAATAATATACAAATCGTCATTTTGAGTTTAACATAAAAGCGAGTTCGTTTACTGTTTGATCATTGCGCATGCGCCAGGAAAAGCCGTATTGTCACAGTTTACGGCTCTATTGTGATGAAGGGTGAATTAGACCTAATGACAAACCTCGAACAATAGAACCAATCCCATACTTAGCATACAGACAATGGTAAGGGGCTGGGGGTGTCTGATATAGATTTCGTCGAATGTTAGGTTAGGTTCGTGCAAGAAATCAAATCATTTTGCATTAATATAACGAACTGATACCTTTCTGTTTTGTATATTGGTGTAAAAATAACCTTGAAATAGGGTAAACTGCTGTTCAATTAAAATGACAGTGAACCAATGCCAATGTATAATATGTAGATATAGAAAAATCGTATTTTTAGTCGTATTTAAGCCAAATTTATCAACTCCTATAAAATTGAGCGTACGTACACACGCTCGATAACACACCCTTTCTTTATAACAACAAACTAAAGGGTTTGAAAATTGACTATCAGAATTTTCGATTATGTCGTGGCTATCATCCGTTCAATTTCCCTATGTACCGCCTCTTTCTTAAAGTGAGGTATTGCATAAGATTTATTTATAAACTGTTCGCTTTTATTTATATTAAGTTTTCTTTTGAAATCTAACATCTTACCAACAACAATATAATATAATAAAATAACATCTGATTTCACCCATCATATGTAATACTTGAACACAACCTATAGTAGATTATACTTGGGGGGTTTTGTTTAAAATTTCAATGAATAATATAATTTCATGTAAAGTAATTTTTTTTTAATATGAGTTATAAAACTAATGTATTCTATAATTCCTTATAATATTTGCTTTGAGTTTATAAAATAATATAAATGCACAACCTTTTATCAATATATTCATTTATACAAATTTAAACAAGAGATACCCTTTCGTTTAACCTCGGAAACATATAAACGTATTCCATTATTAATTTTTTCATTATAATATTAATAACTTCTAAATCATTTGATATATATCAATCTGTATAAATAAAAATGTAAATGTTTGTTTGTCCAAAATCTAAAATGTCCGAAAGTTCTTCATCGGTTACTTTGAAATTTGTACACAACATTACGTTCGACGACATGTAGTACATATACTTTTAAAAAAAAAAAACAGCAGCATCTATTGAACATAACAACAACAAAAGTATATTAAACATTTAACAAAAATGTGAGCGCCATTAGATATGTTTATTGACTATAATAATAACAGTAATAAGCTGTTTGCTATAATATGTCCATTAACACCTGATTTCAAACGTTGAAACAATTATTTGTATTTTCAACTTTTAGGTTAGGTCCTTGTAAAGAGCTCCATCTGTTGGACGTAATAAATATTGTATGGAAAAGGGAGCGCCACAATAAATAATTATTAAATATTTCTGTTTAGTGTTGGTACAGCAATCAGCCGTTTGCTGAAATATTTCCGAGATTATTGGGGAAATAATGATCAGAAAATTATTCTGAATAATATACCATTTTAAAGGATAGGAAATAGCCCAGTCGGTATAGGTTACAACTACCAGTAATTTGCAATACGACTGATTTTTTTTAATAAGTACATTAAAGTATGTAGATTAACATAAAAAAAAGTTTACCAGTCTATCGATTTCCCAAAGTCGAAAATAAAATCGATTATCATTATTTTTTCGATATCCTTAATATTTAGAGCTGGGATGAAGATAGATTAAAATAAAAAATACCACCGTGTAGGAGAGGTATTTTTCAACAAAAAATGTCATATGTATTTATTTCGTCCGAGTAATGGTTTGTCTGGAAAAAAAAAATAGTGTGCTTAAGACCACACGTTGGAAGTGATAACTTCTATGACCAATTTATATTTTTTTGTCCGTACTAATATTAGAGGAGGAGGAATAAGGATAAAATAATTTAAAACATTAATGACTTTGCTGACTTTGGTATTTAATATACATATAACACAAATATCATATATATATATATACATACATACTATATCTCGAGCGGTGATGGTCGCGAGTTTGATGCTTTTTCCTCTCCCAATAAGAAGTGCTATGTAGTATATTCGCGTTGCGTACATACATATATATATATATAATACATACTATATCTCGAGTGGTAACGGTCGCGAATTCAATGCTTTTTCCCCAAGCAAAAAGTGCCCAACGCCGCTAAAGAAGTTTTCACTTCAAAATTCGATAATGCAGGTATGTATTTTCAGCAGGGGAAATCACTAAAAGGGGACATCTTATTCATATATGAAGCGTTGGCTCATTCTAAATTGGCCGAATTTTAATATATCGAATTGAAACTTGACATAGGAGTTAAAATATATATTTTAAACATTTATGCTGAGTCTCAGCTTGTTATCTTGAAAATTACCCGATCTAGGAGTCGATTTCGATTATCGATTTTAGGAGTACTGGACTCACGAACTAATTTCAATCTATTCCAGTTTCGTCAATTTTTGGAATATCAACATCAATAGACTGGTTAACTTTTTTTTATGTTAATCTACATACTTTAATGTACTTATAAAAAAAATTCAGCCGTATTGCAAATTACTGGAACTTTTGGTCTAAATTTACCTCTACCGACTGGCCTAAAAGTCAGAATGTGGATATCATTTAGTTTTTTTAAATTAGTATTTTGCTAAATTTGTTCTGTAAAAATCAAATCAAAGTTTGCTGTCGTTTTTCTTAATCAATAATACAAATATCAAAATTGTAAAAAGCTCACCACATTCGAAGCTTAATTACCTTTCAAATAAAAATAATTTCAATAAATTCGTACAATTAATGACGAAAAAGCCTGTTTTATAATATCTGCACATTTCGAATGTGTAAGAGAAAGCTGTGTTCAACACATATTCACATACATTGCACGAATGTGCATTTCAGTACGTTAACAGTTACGTCTGTAACCCTCTAGCTTCCGGCTTTATGAAACTGCCCTATATTTGCTAGCGGAAGAATGAAACGCGCACAAACACAAACATAGCAGTGTATACCTCTGCCACTTTTGAAGATCTGCGGTCAATTTTATTTCACTCCTGCTAAACTAAACTTATCCTTTATTAAGCCATGAGCTGAATTCAATAAAAAGGCGATTAGATCTATGTACTAATTAATCGAGATCAGACAAACTGCTATTTTTAGCGAATTTCCATAGGAAAAATGAGCTATTGCAGTGGCCCTTATGGTAAGACCCAAGGTCGGGAGTAGCAAATGAGCACCGATCATGGTCCCCAGAACACGTTTTGGGGTGTCATTAAAAATCATATATATATATAAGTGTACGCACTTTAACGGACGCATTTTACGTCCGATTTGGACCAAATTTGGTACACACGTTGGTTTTCTGAGTCGCTTGAACTGGTAGGTTAACCAAACAAATTTACCGGAAGTAGACCAAATTTTTTACCGGAAGTAACTTTATGAATATATGTGTGCGCACTCTAACGGACGCATTTTACATCCGATTTGGTCCAAATTTGGTACACACGTTATTTTTCTAAGTCGCTCGTACGAGTTCGTTAGCCAAAAAAATTTACCGGAAGTAGACCAAATTTTTGACTGGAAGTATCATGTATATAAGTGTGCGCACTCTAACGGGCGCATTTTATGTCCGATTTGGTCCAATTTTTTTACACAGGTTGGTTTCTAAGTCGTTTGGACGAGTTCGTTAGAAAAAAAAATTGACCGGAAGTAACAATTTTTTGAGATTTTTCGTACTAGAAATAAACCTTTTTGAAGTTTTCTTTAAAAAAGTAGACATATGAAATAATGCTGCACATTTTGTTTTTTTTACGCGACTTTATAGCCCATTTGGTTCCCCCAAAACAATAAAAACGTAAAATATCGTTAAAATACCAGATATAAATCCACGGCGTTTATCTCGGTGACCGATAGCAATATAGTTGGTACATGCTGGCAACAGCTAGGTGAGTTGAGCAATTTCCCAAATAGTTGTTTGAAACCCAAAAACATAATATATAAATTTAATTCAGCGGATCAGCTGCGTGGTCGAATTATTTATTGTTGCAATAGACAAACATTTTGGAGCAAAGTTGAGTTTTAAACATTTTAAGGCAATCCGATGAAAAATTACATGATTTACTTTCGTAAAATGAAACAAAGAATAAGCGTAACAACACCGGCCGATTTATTTCTCCAAATTCAAATTTCAATTAATTATAATCGGCTCTACCCTACGCCATCCTAGAAATACTTATTAAAAAAATAGAACTACTTCTGTTAAAAACATCGCGTAAACATTTATTAAAACATACAGAATTGCGTTTGTCGTGAAAATCTTACTAACACCAACGCAATAGAAGCAACTAGGCCTTTCACTGACTGTTATTCCCAAGCGAAGGCGACCTTAAGGCGTAGTTTACAATGCAAATGTTTGCCTCAAACCCACTTCAAAGGCCGAACTCTAAAGTCGCATCGTTGAACGATAAACTTGTGCGGACTTTACACGAACCAGGCATTCTTGAGATCGGAGTCATTCGGCAATATCCGTAGCAATACGTGACGTTCTGTTTGCAACAATAGTAAGCTGTTTTACACGGCTTCGTGCGAGAAAGCAATAATGAATTCTCAGGAAATCGTTTATTTGTGGAAATTAAACGCATTATGATCAAACAAAAATAACTTATGATTTAACAAATATTTGTCTTAATATTTAATATATCGATGTGTGACTTATAATATAGTAAGCCTTTTGTTTGCTTTTAGCTAATGCCAAAAAAACTGTTATTTGTGAATAATAATTACTTGATTTGAAATTTACCAAGCTGGTTATAAATTACCAGGTTACTGGTTATAAATTAATTAATTTGGATAATTATCTGATTCTAAATTTGCCAAATTCGTTGGTTTTTTGGTTCTTTGTAGGCTTAACCAAAAATTGTTTTCATTTTTTGATCCAAATCAGCTGTTTTATTTAAAATATGTTTCGGCAGATGGTTGAATTTAACTATTATAATGCAGTAAGCATTTTTCGTCGATTTTTGTTTGTGTTTGCTTTTAGTTTGTTAATCTCACTTCAAAAAGGTGTTGGTTGTGAAGAATAATAAACTGATTCTGAATTCACTAATTTGGTTAATATGGTAATGAATGTAAATAAACATGTGTTGCTAAGCTTTTGATCGCAGAACAGCTGTTTTATCCGAATTTTCACTATTTTCACGCTTTAAATACAAATTTTGTAAAATCCTTTCTTAGTGTGTGCTGGCCCCATAAGAAAATACATTTAAATTGTCGTATTTGTATCATAAGTAGTGTATCATCATAGTCAGGACAAAGCATATAGATATTTATATTCGTATATAAACGTCAATATTAAAGTTCAATTGTTGTCTCCGTGAATTATTACATAGCGATAATACAAATTATTCGAAAATTCCGTGAACCTAATCGCTTACAAGTTGGAAAATTGCAGTTTGTGAACGTTTGAAACTATTTTGGTCTCCGGGCCGGATATTCATGAGCATCTGCTTTGTGTAAAGTCCACGGAAGTTTTGATTCAATGCTACGAATTCAGAGTCGAGTCTTTGATGTGGTAATGTCTGCATTTGAATAGTAAACTTTGCCTTGGATCTGTCTTGACCGTTAGGTCGAGTTGCTGACTTGGAAGGGTTTTGGTTTGCGAGTTGAAGCTACGCTGTTGTTCGGCTATCTTCGGACGTACGGCGTAGACGCACGATTCTTAAAAACATTATTTATTAAAACTCGTTTGGCCGAATTTTAAAACTTTAAATGCAATATGATTAACACAAGATAGTATCGCTCAAAGGGCAAACAGAAAAAAGATATCCGCACCAATTTATTCATAGGTATTACTTTCCTCAGAACCAAAACAAGAGTCGCACAGAAAATAGTTTGAAATAAAAAGATAAATTAATTAATTATCTAGAATTTTCTTGCAGGAATTTTTAATTTGGTCTGAAAGTAAATGTTTCTTGCTTTGATTACCATCAATAATTCTATTCTATACAAACTTTGCACAATTAGAGTTATTGGTTACACAAACCTTACTTATTAGCGAATTCCCATAAGAAATATGAGCTATGGCAGTGACTCTTAGCCGAAAGTAGCTAATGAACACCGACTATGTTCCCCAGAAGACGTTTTGTTGGGTGTAAAAATTACAAATATATGTACGGATGTGTTCGCACTCTAACGGACGCATTGTACGTCCAATTTGGTACACACTTGATTTTACAAGTCGCCCGGACGAGTTCGTTAGCGAAAAACCAGAGAGGACTGAGTTATATAGAGTGGCTTTCCCTGTAATGAATGAATGCGGGGTAATTGAGCCGGTAGAGTCCGCCATTAGCGGCCAAAACTCGGCAAGACCGCTGATCTTGACTCGCGCGAGTAATCGACACCGCTTAACACAGCAAGTCATTTATACACGTAAACATCGTCCAAAAATATGAAACTTCACAGTTAGAAGGACGAAACCATTTTGAAGGCAACAGTGTGCTTTAAATGTGCACAACTTAACACTGTTGAATGTGAAAATTTTTTTTTTGAAACTCAAATTTAATTCTAAAACAAACAAACATTAAATTTTTGACATGAGAGGAAAAATGTTGTTATTTGGTAAGAGAAAAAAATATGTGCAGAGATATGTTGCCAAAGAGTTCATCGTTTCATATCTGAAATACATTTTCACCCACCGTTAGTACTTACTTAGCAATCGTCGATTATTTAAAACGTTTTAAATGCCACGCTGTAGCCGGCTCGTCGCGTACTTTAGCCTACTATTATTGCATAGAGTGATTTTGTTAGTTAATATATATGTTGTGTAGAGGTTTTTTTTTATTATTTTTTCAAATAGTTTTGTTAATTTATAGTTTTTGATAACAGTTCACGACAGTGAGTGAACCGGACTGCGCGCGGCACTGGCTAAGATCAGCGGAGTAACCGGCGAGACCCCAGTGTCCACTCTATATACATAAAAACATACAGCAACCAGAAACACGTTTTTTACAGGAAGTAACAATTTTTACGATTTTTTGGTGTTATCTAAACAAATAAATAAAGAATATTATTCTGCGCATTTTGTTTTTTTACTCGACCTTATAGCCGCCCTTCTGGTTCCCCCAAAATCAAAACGTAAAATACCACAAAAGTAACCGGTTAAAATCCACATGGATGATTTTACCGTCCGGGGCACTCTGAAGTTCAACGTGTTGGTCTTTGGTATTTTCACTAATTAAATTTTATAGCCGCCCTCTGACAAAATGTCCCTACCAGAGGAGGGCACAGAGCCCGCACCTTTTCCAAACGACAGCCGTACGCTTCGTCCTCCGAAAACCAAGTAACCAATGTTTATGACCGTCTGAGGACCCAGACTCTTTGTCCGCATAAAGGTGAGAAAATAATAAGGAGGAACCACTCCTTCACCCGGACACATTCCCAGTTTGAGGATAGATCTGTTGTTTTCCTGGTTATTTTGTTTTAGGAGACAAACGTATTTTAATTTTGTAATTATGTTGTGCATTAGATGTTGGTATAGGAAGGGACTTGGGGTTTAGTTTGTAATTCACTTTCGTATGTCAGTGCTTTTGTTATGGTATTATTGTAATGGGTGGTCCAATAAAACCTGACGTTTTTCAAAATAAAATAACGTTAAAGGAAATAACATTTACAATTTATTAAAATAGTCAAAAAACGTACATAATTATGCCATTTTCATGTACGGAATACAATATCGCGTAAGTTTTCCCCACCAACATCCACGTATGTTTCTAATCTTTTCTGACAAATTTCCATTACTCGACATTCCATGGACCTTCGTATTGTAGCAACTTCATCGTCTTATGCAGTTTTCTAAAATCGGCAATGGTTTAAGGTTTTGTAAAAAAAAACTAAGCTTTTAAGGTCGTCTCTCAACCAAAAATCACTAGCAGTTAGATCCGGAGACCGGGCAGGCCATGCGACATCACCAAACAGGTGACGCCCTGGTTCTTAAAACCGCAATTGACACATCTGCCGTGTGCGAAGACGCTCCATCTTGCTGGTACCATAACGAGTTCATTTCTATTACAAAACGTTGCAATTGCGCAACTAAAAAGTTCTGAATCGTTTCTTTATTCACGGAAACCTTTAACCGTTTATACTTTCAAAGAAATAAGGTCCGATAACTCCAAAACGTGCAACACCACACCTTACAGTAACTTTTTCAATTTGCAGAGGTCTTTAATAGATTTCTCTAGGATTCTCTCTTGGCCAGTAGAGAAAATTTTGCGTGTTTACGTTACCATATACAGTAGCTCAAATGACATTACTAAACGCAAAATGTTTTCATGATTAATGAGGGGCAATAATCTTTTACAACAAAAAAAAATAATTCGACCACGCAGCTGAACCACTGACGTGAGTTGAGCGAATTTCCTAAATTAAATTTATATATGTTTTTGGGTTTCAAACAACTATTTGGGAAATTGATCTACTCACGAAGGTGCTGCCAGCATGTACCAAATATATTGCCATCTGTCACCACGGTAAAAGCCGTGGATTTAATTCTGGTACTTTTACGGTATTTTACGTTTTGATTGTTTTTTGGGGAACCAGATGGGCCTATAAGGTCGCGTAAAAAAACGAAATGTGCAGAATTATTTCGTATGTCTATTTTTTTAAAGAAAACTTAATTAAAATAAAAATAATCTAGTACGAAAAATCTCAACAAACTGTTACTTCCGGTCAAAAATTTGGTCTACTTGCGGTCAATTTTTTTGGCTAACAAACTCGTCCAAACGATTTAGAAAACCAACCTGTGTACTAAATTTGGACCGAATCGGACATAAAATGCGTCCGTTAGAGTGCGCACAATTATATAGCCCACATAAAGTTACTTCCGGTCAAAAATTTAATCTACTTCCGGTCAATATTTTTGGCTAACGACTCGTCCAAGTGACTTAGACAACCAACGTGTGTACCAAATTTTGATAATCTTACGTAAAATGCGTACATTAGAGTGCGCACACATATATAGCCTACATAAATTTACTTCCGGTCAAAAATTTTATCTACTTCCGGTCAATATTTTTGGCTAACCTACCAGTTTAAGGGGGCGCTTACCCTGCCGCCATATTGAATCTGATTCCCATAAGAGCAATGCTACAGAATAAGTCATTTTTTTCCGTTAATTCGTGGAATAAATTTAAAATTTTGGTTTCATTTTGAAGTACTATTATATGCGGATGTTGATTGCCGAATACATTTTCAAAACCCGTGTTATTGTTTTCATAAACGTATGATATAAATAGTAAAAAATAGTAAACTTTATTAATTTTTTACTCAGTTGCAAAAAGAGATATTGCAAAAAACTTCAGCAATCAACACCCACAATCTATTTTACTTTAAGAAAAAAAATACAGCTTTCGTTTTTTGCCAAAAACAACACAAAAATATGCTTAATAGTGAAGGTATGTTTTGGTTATTTAACATTGAAATTGGTACCCTACTTCACCGTTTTGGATGTAGAGAGCCGAGCCTTAAGCGACTTAGAAACCCAATGTGTGTACCAAATTTGGTCCAAATCGGACGTAAAATGCGTCCGTTAGAGTGCGCACACATCAATATATACATATATGATTTTTAATGACATCCCAAAACGTGTTCTGGGGACCATGATCGGTGCTCAATTGTTACTTCCGACCTTGGGTGTTACCATAAGGGCTACTGCAATAGTTGATTTTTCCTACGGAAATTCGCTAGTAAGACGTAATTCAGGACCAACAGGATTGAGTTTTTTTTTTTGTAACTGCTAACTTGTATGGATGAAATTCAAATCAAGATGTAAAATTCGGTGTAAACTTGTTTTTGGAACTCTTAATGCGGCTGAATGTCACCGGGTTGATCGGTTTGGGCGTTGCAGAACAGAAACTCGCACATTTTCAACATTGTCTAGAGTACTTACAGATCTAGGCCTTCCCAGTTGGTTACACTTTTAATGCACTAATTCTGAAATTGTACATCCACATTTTAATAGTATTCCTACAAGGAACAGCACCATGACGAGGAACATGGAAATTGTTACGAAATAACTGTTGCTAAGTAGTCACAAACTCATTAATAAAAAAAAAACCTTTGATAACAAAAGCACGATTTTGAACTATCCACTGCTCCATGTTTATTGAAATTGTATCAGCTGTGTTCTTAATTGTTGCAACAATCAACAGTCTAAAAAAAACAACAGCTGAGAAACAGCTGTTTAAAAAAGTGTCAGGTGTCATTGGGCCGCCCAGTAAGCTCATGCGTGAGTTATGTATCAAAGCCCAATAAAAGAATATGAGTAGCAAGGAAGTTTATTGCGATTCTCATATGCAAATGATGAGAGCATTTAGGATTTCAGATATTAATTAATAATTATCAAAGTTTATTGACACGTCTCTACATTATAGCCAATATTAATACAGAAACTGTTATCGTTATCAAAGTATTTATTGACATGGTAAATGCAACAACAATGATTATTGTATGTGCACTGCGTTGACACAGCATGTCGTATGTCAAATATGAAATCACAGATAATGTATGCCTAGTTTGAAAGGGAAATAAATGTTCGTATCCGGGTTCATATGTATCTAGAGGATACCTTCGGAGCTAATGCAAACAGATTATTGAATACTATTATATTTTCTCGGGAATGACGATTGATTGGGACAGAGATTTTTTAATTTTTTATATAGAAAAGAGGCAATTTTTAAGTTTTAAAATGTGACCAAACTCTGATACGGTAAAGCAGTCAATAAGTTCTTCTTACAGGACAAATAGGCGTAGTAAAGAATAAAGTAAGCACAATTTTAATAGTGACAGGTTTTTGAATTATTTCACGGTAAGCCATTTCGTTGTTTGTGTTTGCTAAAAAACTGTTGATAAATTTACCAATTTGATTGCTATGGTAATAAATCTAAATACTTAAAAGAAACGTGTGATGGTTCAGGATAGACCTAACATGAAATTGTGTTAAGCTTATGATCCAAATCAGCTGTTTTATTTGTAAGTGGAACAACAGATGTTTGAATTAAAATATGGCAAGCTGTTTTCGTCCATTTGTGTGTTTGTTTGTATTTTGTGAACCTAACTTTAAACAACTGTTGGTTGTGAAAAATAATTAATTATTTCTAAACTGTCTGAGTTGGTTGCTATGGTAACGAATTTAAATGCATTCAACAAACGTGTGTCGGTTCAGAATAGGCCACGCCTAGAATCGAGTTGCAAGCTTTTGATTCAAATCGACCAAGTGTTTGGAAAATTGGTCTATTCACGAAGGCGTTGAGTTGCTGCCTATGTACGAAATGTATGAGTATAATTTGTTTGCGGTGTTGCCTTCGTGACAGAAGCTGTCCCACGGTAAAGTCCCCTTGTGGATTTTAATCAAATACTTTTCGGGTATTTTACGTTTAGATCGATTTTGAGGAAACCAGACAAACTAGATAAGGTCGTGTAAAAAATTTAAATGTGCGGAATAATTTCCTTTTTACTTTCTCACTATACTATAGTATAGTAAAGTATAGTGATCGCAAAAAAAATCGATGTTGAGATTTTTGTGGAAATATCCGTTTTGGGACCCCCTGAGTCCAAAAAAGTGGTTTTTACAAAATATCTGTCTGTATGTATGTATGTATACAAAGCTAGAGAGAAAACTATTCGATCGATTTCAACCAAATTTGCACCAGACATGTCAAGTAGGCCTGTATAGATGCCCGAAAAAGGGTTTTGAACATTTTTGAAAAACAATCCCCTTTTTGGCCAAAAAACCCCCAAAATCTCTGTTACTATTTTTTTATAAAAAAACGGCTCTAACGATGTTGATAAAATTTGGCTTATTTGTAGCCTTTAATGTGCCCTACGATATGCAAAAAACCGCATCTTTCTATAAATTCTCGTTTAGCTAATAATAATAATAATAACTGATTTTTGGGGGGTTTTTGGCCATAAAGGGGGTTGTTTTTCAAATTTTTTCAAAACCTTTTTTCGTTCATCTATAAAGACCTAATTGACGTGTTTGGTGTAAATTTGTGCGAAATCGATCAAATAGTTTTCTCTCTAGATAATAATAATAATATTTATTAGTTTATCTCCAACTTTAATAAAAAATAACCTCTCCTTCCCCACCTTACAAGTCAAAGTGAATCTGTTTAATAATTTTAATATGTTTGTAAGAAAGTATGTGCCAGTTCCTGGTACCGTTTATTTAATGTTAGTACATAAAATCCCAAACAAGTTTCATTATAGTACGAAATATCTCACAAAATTAACTTCCGGTCAAAAAAACGCGTGCTTCCGGTTGTTGCATTGTTGGAGGATATTAGCGTACCTTGCCAGAACTGCAGCCTGCTACCATAAAAAGTAGCATATCTCGATAAATCTTTGGAAAATTTTCAAAAATGAGGTAGACCCTATCGATAGATTTGCTATAAAAATATCTAAAAAAAGTTATTCATGTAAATTTTTTATACAATTAGCATTTTTTAAATTATTATTGTACAAAGATTTTAATGGGCGCCATTTTGGTTTTGGATTTTGGAAAATATTGTTGTTTAGGTTTTCGTAATTGTTATAAACCCGTATGCAAAATTTTTAAATTAAACGTATAATGGTTTTTGAATACAAAATTAATATGCGAAAAAACGAAATGGCGCCTGTGTGAGTAACTGAGGATTTTCGGACGATTTCAATATGATACTAAGATTTGCCTTTGACCTAGAAACAATGCATTTAAATATTGGTAGAGAGTCTTGAAGCACCCTGTAGATATACTGAATTTCAACGTGTTTAATGTGTTCTGGGCGCCATGATCGGTGCTCATTGACCACTTCCGGCCTTAGGTCTCACCATAAGACTCTTATAAGACTCCACTGCAATCGCTCTTTTTCCCTATGGAAATTGGCTATAAAAGAACAATTTAATGATAAGTAATTAAATTAGGCTTTCCTAAAATAATTTGCCTTGTAAATAGTATTTTCCTTATCTTATCCTGCACTCAGCGCAAAATCGTTGGCAGGATCTCAAGTAAGCGTGTTCCTCCTTCGAACATTGCTACCACTTCATCCCCACCCACTCCTCCTTCACTCCTTCGCTTTGTCGAGTGTTGCCACGTGGAGGGAATTTTTTAAACGTTATTACTTATTTCACACATTTATTTGGAACTTTAAATTCAACGCGGATCGCGCGGTGGAAATTGTATTTATGCAGTTCAACTATTTAATGTCTTAAAATAACTCCTGAACTTAAAACAGAAATAATTTCTACTACATCATAAAGAAGAAAAGTGTGTACAGTTTAGGATTTTTTTTAAATAACTGCTTATACAATTTTACTAATGTGCTCATGTTTTCTAACTTTCAAAAAAAATAAATTCGTAGTTTGAAACCGTTTTGATTTTTTTATGCTTTACACTAGCTAAATCGTTAAAGATAAATTAAAACAACCGTGGAATAAAATATTGGCTGTAAAGATATCTTCAAAAAGGTTCGCTACAGAACAATCTATTACAGTTTACTCACAACAATCATGGTAATTATACTAAAGCACATCAGTAAATTGCATTGTGCCGTTTGTAGACTGCGAAATGCGTCGATTTGATGCTCGGCAGACTCAGAAAACATCTTGAATTTAAACTCCCGTAAGAGCAATGTTAAACGGGTAACAAGATTACTGGAGTAATGATGGTCAGAAAATTATTCTGAATATGTCATTTTAAAGGTTAGGACAGTCCAAATGTGGATATCATTTAGATTTTTACTTTCTCACTATATGATAAGTGAGAAGTATAGAGAAGTATAGTGATCGCAAAAAAATCGATGTTGAGATTTTTGAGGAAATATCCGTTTTGGGACCCTTTGAGTCCAAAAAAAGTGTTTTTTACAAAATGTCTGTCTGTATGTATACAAAGCTAGAGCGAAAACTATTCGATCGATTTCAAACAAATTTGCACCAGACATGTCAAGTAGGCCTGTATAGATGCACGAAAAACGGTTTTGAAAAAAAAACCTTTTTGGCAAAAAAAACCCCAAAAATCAGTTATAAATTTTTTATAAAAAAACGGCTAGAACGATTTTAATAAAATGTGGCTTATTTGTAGCCTTTAATGTACCTGCAATATGCACAAAATCGCATCTTTCTAAACATTCTCGTTTAGCTAATATAATAACTGATTTTTTAGGGTTTTTTTGGTCATAAAGGGGGTTGTTATACAAATTTTTTCAAAACCTTTTTTCGTGCATCTATACTTTCCTAATAGACGTGTTTGGTGTAAATTTGTTCGAAATCGATCGAATAGTTTTATCTCTAGCTAATAATAATAATATTTATTGGTTAATATCATAGTTTAAAATCACCTTTTCTACCCCTCCTATAGTAATGAAGTCACTGTGAATCAGTTTATTTAATAATTGAAATATGTTTGTGAGAAAGTATGTGCCAGTTTTTGGTACCGTTTATTAAATTTGTTCCTTGACTTAACTAAAAATGAAAGTTTGCGATTTTTTTCTTATTCAATAGTAAAAATATCAAAAATGTAAAAAGCACACCACTAATTAAATAAAACTAATTACAATAAATTTAGATAATTTATGACGAAAAAATCTGCTGACCCTAACTGACCCTAGACGTAACCCTAACTGTAAATGTAGGCCTACTGAAATGCGCATGCGCGACAATGTAGGATATACTGTTTCTAGTATTCCTCAGAGAACAAAAAATTGATGTAATAACCACCAGAGTGCAGGCTAAACACGCGAGTAGTCGGTTCGTACATGCTTCCACAATAAAGCAGATTTTTCGTCGTAGATTATCTAAAAAATTTATTGAAATTACTTTTATTTGAAAGGTAATTAAACTTAAAATGTGGTGAGCTTATTATATTTTTAGTTAGAACCTAATTTAAAAAACTAAATTATATCCACATTTAAACTACCCTAATCTTAAAAATAACACATTAAGAATAATTTTCTGATCATTATTACTCCAGTCATTTTGATACGCGTTTAACATTGCTCTTAAGGGAGTTGAAAAGCAAGATGGTGGCTGAGTCTGCCAAGCCTTAACATGCAACATAATAAAGTAATTTTGTCTAGCACAAAACATTTCATTCACATTTAGTTATTACTACGAGCCCATTTTGCAAAAGAGGGAACTACGACTATTTATGTAATTTCGAAAACCACCGCCGCGCCATAGTGTATAATGAAAGGGCCGCCGTACGAACATGTGTTGCACAGTTTATTCTCATATCCAGCCTTGCATAACTACCAAGGGTGAAAACAACCCCTAGGGGATATACAGGGTGCGCTGTGTTTGTGATTACATTGGTAAACAAGTCTAGCTGCTCTCGAGTAGGTACTTAGCAGTATCAACAAGTCGATAGTGGTTGCCTTGGTACTTACCCAGCCCTAGACCAATATAGGTCATGTAGAAATAGTTATGTTTGTACTATTAGTTCAAGTTCCAAGAAAGCTCAAGTAAAGTTCTTACCTGTAACAAAGAATAACATCTGTATCAATATAATGAAAAATTATAAAACAATATAGATTTTATATAGTAAAACCAATTATATTTTAGAAGAGAGTTTAAAAATACGTAACACCAACTATACTTTACACAGCTAAGAAATATAAAATTAACTACATGTTACACACTTAAACAAAACTAACACTATTTTAGACAGTTTAAACAAAATAAAACAAACAATATTAAATAGTAAAAACAAATAGACAGTAAAAATTAATATACTTTAGAGAGTTTAAAATATATGTAACACCAACTATAACTTACACATCTAAGAAATATAAAACCAACTACATGTTACACACGTTAAAAAAACCAACAATATTTTAGACAGCTTAAACAAAATAAAACAAGCAATATTTTTTATCTAATAAACAAAACTAACAATATTTTAGACAGTTTAAACAAAATAAAACAAACAATATTTTAGACAGTAAAAAAACAACTATATTTTAGACAGTTTAAAAATATGTAAAACCAACTACATTTTACACGGTTTAAAAAATATATAAATCCAACTATATTTTACATTGTTAAACAAATAAAACACACACCATTTTAGACAGTTCAAAAATGAATAAAACCAACTAAATGTTATACAATTTTTAAAAAATATATAAAACCAAGTTCATTTTATACAGTTTAAAAAATATAAAACCAACTATATTTAACACAATTTAAATAATATACAGGGATGCTGAAAAGTCTGGAGACGGTTTAATATTTCGTATCTAAGGAAAGTTTGAAGGTAGATGTGATTGAGAAACCTACTCTATGTAAAAATACTGTAAACAAATTGTATTAAGATTTCAAATAAAGTTATCCGCCATATTGAATGTAAACTTGTTTTTTTTAATGCGAAGGTGGTCATGTGGTCACACAACGGTTGAACCACTCGAAATCAATTTTGAAAAAATCAAAATGGCTGTAACTCAAAATTTTTAAATACAAATATCGTTGTGTGGCACATCGTTTGAAAGTTTATTTAATTCTAAATCAAAAAAGAATAATAATTAATGCATTAAAAAAATAGTACATCAAAATGGGGAAAAATCTGAAAACACGGTTTCGTTGTTTTTTGGCCATTTATAATCAGTTAAAGATATGGATGAGGAAATTTCACCGTTGGTTTTCTCTTGAAATTCTACGTCGAAATGATGTACCACATGACCACTTTCCCATTAAAAAAACAAAGTTACATTCAAGATGGCGGATAACTTTTTTGAAATCTTAATAAAATAGTATTTTTTACATAGGGTAGGTTCCTCAATCACATCTACCTTCAAATTTTCCTGATATACGAAATATTAAACGTCTCCAGACTTTTCAGCACCCCTGTATAAAACTGACTACGTTCTAAAATAAGGTTAAACAGCTTAACAAAATATATAAAACCAAGTACATTTTACACAGTTAACAAAACAAACCAACAATATTTTAGACAGTTTATACAAAATAAAACCAACTATATTTCACACGGTTTCTATAAAGTAGTATTACTACAGCAATTAACAGTTCCTCTCTTCTTTTACACAGTTCTCCAGATGTAAAAAAATTATAGGCCTAATAACTAGACAGATTAAATTTGGCCTTGTCGCAGAAAGTTATTTAAATACATCTTCCTTTCGACACTTTCCGTGGATTCTTTAACCGTCATTTTCCCATTTAAATAGATTCAGGAGTAGAAAATAGCGATTATTTTAAAATCACATGTCACTACAGGTGGCTGAGAGCTTAAAGGCGTTATTTATACAGTTGGAAACTAGACGGTTTAAACCGAGTTGATTATCTAAGCTATACGCTTCTCCCCATCTTCATTATTCTAACTGACATGAAGTGGAGACGATAAGAACCAAAAATTGTTCACTACTAATCAACGTTATAACAGAGTATTTCAAAACGAATAACATATAACGAGTAAAGACTCAATAATAACGAGTATATTGACTAGCAGATAACATCGGGTATACACTAGAATCCAACCCAAATAAGTAATCGCATAAAAGATAGTTTAAAAGTCTGGTTTCCATTCAAGACATGTTCTGCTGTCTCAAGTACTGAATAATCACAGGAAACACTATCTCGTTACCACTTCCGGTTTGGAGGGTCTTTACAACTCTTACCTAGTGTAGCAGTCATAATATTCGACGCGAACAGGCGCAAAGGAATTTGAAACGGTTTAATTAGGGTCGTAGGATAATTTTGTTTTCAAATTTCATTCATTTATTATAAAACTAATAATTCCTGAAAATCACGGAAATATTAATTAATTTTATGCACATCAGCAAACTACAACTTAACGCTAGGCATTAGTGAAAAAATATTTCTTAGTTGATCGCAGCTCTCCAAGCGGCAGAGCTGTACACTACTAGCATTGAGTTTGTGTGCGTTTCATTCTTCCGCCAGCAAACATAAAGCCTGAAAATAGAGGGTTGCCGACGTAACAATGACTGTAAACTTACTGAAATGCGCATGCGTGACAATGCATGTGAGTATGTGTTATTAAACACAGCTTTATCTCACACGTAAAAAATTTACGGATATTTTATTTGACTAGTATTCCTCAGCGAGTAAAAAGTTGTAATAACCACCAGAGTGCAGGCTAAACACTCGAGTAGGAACACAAATTCGGCGCGTACATGTTTCCACAATAAAACAGCACATATAATTCTATGTATCTCACAAAAAATTAATACCCTCTCTCGTGAACGCACGACAGCCTTGGAGGCCGCGTTTTAAATATCGCGGGTATCTAGGCACGCGGCATGCATCCGGCGACACCAATTTTTTTGCATAAATGCTCTGTCTCGGCGACACAAAACGCCTTTCATAAAACCAGCCTTAGATAAACCTCAAAAAAGTTACATTCTATGGCGAAAAATCGCAAAAATTCTACTTCCTGCCACAAAACGTGCTTCCGGTTATTGGAATTATTTTGCTTATAGACTTGTCCGAATGACTTAAGAATACCAACGTGTGGACGAAATCGGACGTAAAATGCGGTCGTTAGAGTGCGAACACATATATATAAAGTTTTTAGTGACACCCGAAAACTTGTTCCGCGGACCTTGATCGGTGCTCATTTACTGCTCCCGACTTAGGTCTCACCTCAAGAACCAATGCAATAGCTCATCTTTCCTGTGGAAATTCGTTAATACAGGAAGTTACTGTAAGTTATAAGATTTGTGACTTACCGTCTTCAATATTCCTATTCGTCGCTAAACGACGGCCGTTTCGGCCATTTTCAAGTTTATCAGGTTTCCCTTCGTCACACAAACATTTACACATAACTAACACAAAGATTACATAATAAATAAAACACATTTACACGCCCGTATCACTGAGTACGTGAGTGCGTACCGGAACAGCGTCATATGTGGTCGCTCACCACGAGTTTAAGGGTCTGCTCCAGTAAACGAGAAAGCAACCGGAAACGCAACCGCTTCCCACTGTATCCCTATCTAAACAGTGCAATTTCTTGCAACTGAACGCTTTGACATTGCTTCATTTGAAACCATTTTATCTTTTGTAATTGAGTGTCGAAAAAAACTGAATATTCTTTATAAAATTTCGGATCCGGCTTGCAAATTATTTTTCATTATTAATTTTTTATTGTGTTAGGAAAAAAATTCAAACTTTGTACTTACAAAATATCAATTACATAACAAACCAAAAGCATTTGAAATAAATGTAAATTGCCAAACGGATGCGTATTGTGACTCTGCCTAAAATGAGACCTTGCAAACAATTTTATGATAAAAAATAAACTAAATAAATGGTTTGAAATTTAACATTGCTCTTATGGGATAAAAACCCAAGATGGCCGTCACTACAGCAGACCCTAAATTAATACGGGCGTGTAAATGTGTTTTATTTATTTATTTATTATGTAATCTTAAGTGTTAGTTATGTGTAAGTGTTTGTGGAAGTGACGAAGGGAAACCTGATAAACTTAAAAATGGCTGAATAGCCGAAACTGCCGTCGTTTAGCTACGAATAGGAATATTGAAGACGGTAAGTCACAAATCTTATAATTAGTAATCAATATTCAGAATGGCGACTAAGAATTGTTACTTAAGTTCTTTGCATGATATTTAGTCCGTCGTGTGACTTCGTTGATGCTGTCCTACTTACGAAGCGTCTCTAGATCATAATCTCATTTTCCAGTATATATTATCACTTTTTAGGACGTCATAAAATGCGTACAATACAAGGTATAGCCCTATACGTGTTTAGTTGGTTGGTGTACACCGTCGCGCAGTTTATGGTAAATTCCATAAACTGAAAATGATATTACAATCTCGAAACGCGTCGTAAACAAGACAGCATAACGAATTCACATAACAAACTAAATATCAGGTAAAATACTTGTAGTAATTTCCTGTACTTATTTCATTTTAGACGTGAATTGTATATTAAAAATCATGAAACGGTGTACATATATGGTTACATTTTAAAAGTTTATCTTGGTCAAATCTAAACTATTTCGTACTAGAGGACACCCCAGCGTGCTCCGCATGCCAACCCCGTTGGAACCTTCTACACTCGATTCCACGTTCACCGTGCAGTACAGAGCGCCCATAAGCCATGTTATCCTTACGACAGTCTCAGCGATAATAGCCAACTAAAAAACATCAACTCCCATGCTACGCTCGGTCGGTCAGTTGACGCAACCCGCATGACAATAAACATGATGTTCGCTGTAATGGTATTAGCATGTCTATCCTCCAATAAGACCTGTACTGCACGGTGAACGTGGAATCGACGGTATACATATAATCATTTTACGTTTTCTTTATAATAAAGATGTATAATTAATAATAACGCCAAAGCTAAGATGGTAAATAATGTTAAATGTAGAAATCAAATTATTTCGTATATTTTATAACATCAGTTATAATACAGATTAAAAGATCCAGCAAGGCTCAGGTTTACACTATAATAAAAACCTAACCTAAAAGTTAGAAATACAAATAATTGCTTCAAAGTTTGAAATCAGCTGTTAATGGAAATATTAGAGCAAACAGCTCTTTTATCTGTTATTTTATTCAATTGGTTGCTATGGTAATAAATGTAAATAAATGTGTTGGTTCATAAGTATAGGCCTAACCTAAGAACTTTGTCCGACCAAATTTACAAATATCGAAATAAAAAATGTTTTTATCAAAATAAATTATAGAATATGTTACTCAGGGATAGTGAAACTTTTTATTAGTAAAACTATGTTTTCAATCGGTTCAGTAGTTCCAGAGATTACCCCCAACAAACAAACAAACAAGTTTTACCTCTTTATAATATCAGTATATAGGGTTCAACATGGAGCTCGACATAGATCCTCCATGTTAGAAGGTGTAACCTGGATCCTACAGCTAGTTTGTCTAAATAATTCCACCCCTTCGACGAACTTTCTCCAGAAACTAAGAATCTCATATCAATGCTGTTCGCCATTCGCGACACGTTTTTTGAATGATTACACATTTAAGGCACACGTTATTGTAGCCGGCTACGTGCTACGACTTGGCAAACAGGTGTGCCAACATTTCGGCGCGACAGATGTCACTATAATGCAGTGCGACGACGACCCCCATCCCCAACACGCTTCCCCAATTTACCAACCCCTTCTGTATTGTTTGAACTGAAGGTTTCTTAAATTTCACTTTCCACTTTGTTATTGTTCGGTTTTAATGACGTTTTTGAATGTCAATCAGAGTTGAAAGAAGCTCGTGGGGTGGATCGGAGGCGTTGGGTTGCTAGGGGTTGTCGGAGGGTGAACGTAAGAGATTATGTTAAACACGTTGCTGGTTAGTTTTCTATTTTTTTGAAAATATACTGTACACACGAATAAACAAGGCTATTCGAGATTCCATTTAGAAAACTTTTGTTTCAAAATATACAGAAAACGCATACTGTTACGTCTAGCAGCCATTTTGTGTTTTAACCCCGTAACTGCGACCCATGAAAACAGCTACATTCAATTCTTACATTTTTTATGTATTTCAGGAGTAAATTAAAAGATTATAAATAATTATTTAAAACTTGTATTGTATTTTGAACATGTTACATAGGTGCCTCTACTACTATGTTAAAAATTGTAATCACTAATATAAATACAAATAAACGGTACCAGGAACTGGCACATACTCTCTCACAAACATATTTAAATTATTAAACAGATTCACTGTGACTTCATAATTGTAGGTGGGGTAGGAGAGGCGATTTATTAAAGTAGGAGATTAACTAATACATATTATTATTATTACCTAGAGAGAAAACTATTCGATCGATTTCGAACAAATTTGCACCAAACACGTCAATTAGGCCTGTATAGATGCACGAAAAAAGGTTTTGAAACATTTTGAAAAACAAACCCCTTTATGGCCAAAAAGCCCCTAAAAATCAGTTATTATTATTATTATTATTATTATTAGCCACACGAAATTTTTTAGAAATATGCGGTTTTTTGCATAAGGTAAGGTACATTAAAGGCTACAAATAAACCAAATTTTATCGAAATAGTTTTTTTTATAAAAAAATAATAACTGATTTTTTGGGAGGTTTTTTGCCAAAAAGGGGGTTGTTTTGTAAAAATTTTCAAAACCGTTTTTCGTGCATATATACAGGCCTACTTGACATGTCTGGTGCAAATTTGTTTGAAATCGATCGAATAGTTTTCGCTCTGGCTTTGTATACAAACATAGGCCTACATACAGACATTTTGTAAAAACCACTTTTTTGGACTCAAGGGGTCCCAAAACGGATATTTCCACAAAAATCTCAACATCGATTTTTTTTGCGATCACTATACTTTTTCTACGCTATAGTATAGTGAGAAAGTAAAATTATTATTGTTTTAAAAAGAACAACCAAAATTTAAATTCCGTTTTTGTAATTTCTAAAATAACGACTGTTTAATATTTCTTAAAAACAAACATAGTATTTTTCAGTTGAAATACCTCAAAATGTAAAAAACAAAATCAAAACTAATACATATTAACAAATAAAAAGTTTTGCAAAAATATTACATTGTTTGGTAATAAATAATATTGAAATGTTATAATACAATATGACATGATAAAGTTGCTATATTTATTAAAATTAAACAGTTCTAACGTCTAATATAATTTATATTTTTAACAAGAAATTTAATGAATTTGCATTTACATTTTTGAAATGTTTTTTATAGCAATTTTAGTCACTTTCTGCCCTTGTTTAAAAGGACACTTTTTTCTTTTAGATCCTGCAGAGGTAGATGGTAAATGTGAGACTTATTCTATTTTATATTTTGTATAATTTGCAATTGAATTAGGCACTTCGTCTGGAAACAGTAATTCCCAAAAATTTACTGATGTTTTACAAACAACATTTCAAACTTCATCATGACCCCAGTTAAATGGAAAGAAGATTAAATTTGGTTGGGGATCTGGTTACAATCAGAGATGGATATTTGTACCATTTAAATACCGCAGCATCCACTAGAACTCACATTTATTGAAACACTAGCAACATAATAGACTGCATCACATTCACTTGTCTTTCATCTCTTTCTTCAGTAGACTATTTAAGGAAAGATAACTTACTTCATAATCACTCTCAGATGCTCTAGTATAGTCAAGTTCTCTTATTTTAACACATAATGTTTCTAAAACTCTTACTGCGCTTCGTAAATATGTTGCTAAAGTAGAATAATTTCTTAAGCGTAACAAAATTCCAATAATTTGAAAAAAAACCTTACACACAAGAAAAATTGTTGCAGTGTACCGGGAAACTATTTTGTACACTATTCTTTGCTATGGGAAGAGACACAAAACAAACAACTCTAGAATTTCAAGGTCAACTGAATGCGGTTGTAGCAGTCCAGTATTATAAGCCCATTCAGACGAAATACAGAAAACAAAATGTTTCCGGGTCCCCTACACCCATGTGCACAATTACGGGGTAACAAATATAAAAAAATGTAAATTGTGTGCTAAGACCACACGGGAGAAGTGTAAACTTTTTTAACACAACTTACGAAATAAGGAAGCACAATGTTAATTTTTCACACAACTTACGAAATGAGGAAGCACAATGTCCATTTCAGAGGTACAGTATTACCAACTAAACTATACATTGTGTTAACATTAACGGATTAATCTCTATATAATCCGTTGTATAAAATCTGTTCCACTTATATACAAAACTCATATATAAATACTAAACTAGCAATGCGTTCGTAGCCTAACCGGCTAAGGCGCTAGTGTATGGTGATGGACTCTGCTGGTTCGAATCTCGGCAAGACCAAAACTTTTTCAAACTGACGGAATAGAGCGTATCACACCAGAGCGTTTCAGAAAATGCGGGGCTGTAAAATATGATCCACCCGCCAGAAATCACAGCACCGAGGTGCGCCTATAGAATAAGCCTATGGCGTAGGACAATCTGTTACATTTATATAATAAACTCATATATATTTAGAGCGCCGAGGAGCGCCTATAGAAATTAACACTTCAAAAATGTATCTTTTGAACGGAGAATAACTCATGGTTGAAAGTTTGTATGGGCGAAGCCGAGTACAGCTTCTAAACGTACTTACGTCGTTGAAGCGCTTTTGTCAAACACCTATTTTCTTTTAAAAGCCCCCCCCGGGGCCCCCCCCCCCCCCCCCTATTCTTCGCACCCTCACACACATCGACGGTTGACCTTTAAATAAAAAATAGCATTTGGCAGCCCTCGCGTTTCCTTTCATCCCCTGATATACGGCTCCGCTTCGGAAACCGTTGATTATATACCGCCAAGGTTTTTCCTTTTTGGCTCCACTCCAAACCTTGCATGTGGCAGGCAACTACCACCTAACCCCCCTCCCACAAGTAGGAACCCTACAACCAATTGTATTTGATCGACTGAACAAAAGGAAATTATTATTATTTTTGTCACAATATATTACTTTCTTATACTTTTATTATTAGATAACAAGATAGGCTACAATTGCAAAACACTTATGATTATTATCACTGTCAGTTGTTTTAATTCTAGGAAACAAATTATGATTATTACAAATTATATATATATATATATATGCCTAACTAGGGGCTCCACCATATCAGGGTGTCCACAGAAAATCTGTTTTAATTTCCCTTGACTTTCCATGACCTGCTTACCAAAATTTCACTGACTCACTAGAATGCATAGTATGTTAATTTTTTAAATATTATATTTTACAACGAAGAAAAAGAAATCCCAGCCTCCACCAAAGCTGGCCTAATTCACTTTCCACTTTCATTTTTCTTCCTTTTTTTATTATTTATTTATTTATTGAAAAATACTAATACATTGATAACATTTAAAAAATAACATTTCCATATTGACTATAGGAAACATTTAGGTAATGTAAAAATAAGAGTATTTTCAAAAACTAGTAGCATGACATGGAACAGATACAAAAATGAGAATTTATTTTTAGCAATAGAATTCCATTTAATGACAAGAAATTAACTCATATTTATAGTGTGAATTAAAATTAGATTTACAAAGGTTTTCTAAATATAAGAGAAATTGGTCATTAGAGAACTTAATAAAATAATATTATATGAACAAGATAAAATAGATTAATTCCTCAGTAAGCATATCAATTGACTTGATGTGGAGTGGTATTTCTTTGCATCCGTCACTTTGAGACCGGATTCAAATAGAGCTTCGAAAAGTAGAATAATGTAAGGGTCTGGGAGGCCTCATTATTTTGGAAGAGGGTCAAAGTGGCTAAAACTCCCAAAATTTGAAATTTTGGTTATATACCTGAATCGATATATACCTGTACATATTGTCATATTGAAAAATTTAAATTTAAAATAAAAATTTTCAAATTATATTTTGTTTATATTTATGTAAATTACAATGACCAACTAAGAATATTTTTTTGAACAAGACTTAACTTTTATATATTACATTAGCACGTGGCATTGATATGCTTACCGGCCTGCCATCCCTCTTGTTAATAGAACCATTAATTTAATGGTAATAAATAATTATAATAATATTAAAATATAGCTTTAACAATATTTTCAAATTTGATAACAAATCAACCAGGCAGGATGAAAATGAAAAGTAAAACCATAAAGAGATATGGGACCATAGGCTTCTGACCTTGGAACCTTTTCACGAACGGCTCAACAAATCTGACAACATGCTTCTGAAAGCACTTAGTTTTCTCTTTAAAAAATGTATTTTTTCATAGTTTCTCTAAAGTATTGCAGGTTTTTGTATTCTTTTACAAATTTATTGACACGATCAAATATTTTGATAGTTGATATACACAGCGACCATTTTCCAGCCATTTTACTGCTATGAACATAAAAATGAAAGAGGTGCTGGTTGTAATGAGTATTTTGCTCGCTGAGCTGGACTATCTTTGCAAAGGCCTTAGAGAGGTGTAAAAAGGTTCCCTACCAAATGGCTCTCGAGTTTTTTCATAAAACTGAGGTTAACATTCGGTCCATCCATTGAGACTTGTAAAATGTTTCTTAAAGGAAAAATAGCTTGTTTAGGTTTAATTAAGAAAATAAAAGCAAACCAAACAAAATTCGGCTAAAAACCCTAACTATATTTTACAACATATAAGCAAACATCTATATTATTCAAACATCTGTTTTTACATATTATAAATAAAACAGCTGATTTTGGATTAAAAAAAACTCTATAATGAACCAAAACAAGTTTATTAAAAGCACTTAAATTTATTACCAAAGCAACCAACTTGACAAATATATAATCAGGCAATTATTCTTCACAACTGATACAGTAGAACACGAATAAAACAAGGATACTGAATAAGTCAAACATCTGGTGTTACATATTGTATTGTTTCCAGTAGTTGGTAATATCAATATTTGTTTGAAATATTGGTTATTAGCGAATTTCCTTAAGTTCCATATTTCAGTAACCCTTATGGTGATACCTAAATTCGGGAGTAGCAAATAAGCACCGATCAAGGTCCCAGAACACGTTTTGGGGTGTCATTAAAAATTGTATATACTGTACTTTATACATATAGACGCGTTCGCACTCTGAAAGTACGTTGTGATTGAAGCGACTAGTGCGATCATCGACAAGCGATAATCGCGGTCAACTGCTTTGCATTGTTTATAGGCCTACGGTCTCGTTGTCGTTAGAGCGATTAACGCTAGCGTCGCTACCGTCTATAGCGAGCGACTGGTCCTGGAGCAAATGTAATCGCAGTCGCAGAGAACAAATCTTTGTTGTTCTCATTAAAGATTTCTCATCCAAAACATGTTAATATAAACAAAAAATGATAATAACCGATTACCTTATAAGACTGATGTATTGAAATACTATAATTGAACAGAATTTATATTGTATTATATTCTGTAATTTGATATATTCTGTGAGTCTGTTAGGATGTGTACAGACCATACCAACGGTCCGATTTTGATGAAATTTGGTATGTAGGTGTAGTTCTGAAATATCTCCAGGCGTTTTTTCATTTTTTCAAATTTTTGATTTTTTAATGGGTTTTACCCCTCAAAAAGGGCCGAAAATCGAGACAAATCAAATTTTATCAAAAACGGCTCTAACGATTTTGATAAAATTTTGCTTATTTGTAGCCCTTAATGTATCCTACAATATGCAAAAAACCGCATCTTTCTAAAAATTCTCGTTTAGGTAATAATAATAATAATAACTGATTTTTAGGGGCTTCTGGCCAAAAAGGGGGTTGTTTTTCAAAATGTTTCAAAACCTTTTTTCGTGCATCTATGCAGGCCTAATTGACATGTTTGGTGCAAATTTTTTCGAAATCGATCGAATAGTTTAAATAATAATACTAATAATATAATATGGATGTGTGTTACATGCATATCTAATATTTTTCTACTTTTGCAATTCTAAATAACCACCTCCTATGCTACCCTTGGGAAGGTATAAAGTTTCAACTGGGAGAAAGTATGTGGCAGTTATCTGGTACTGTTTATTGTATATACAATTTGTTGGCGTAGCATGCCGATTTTCGGATTACAATCTTCCAGTGATTAAACACTTAGAAATTAAATTATACATAATTGTTATTAATTATTTTGATCAAACAAATTTAATTTACTTTAACTAATTATCTATTTTATTTTAATTTTTTTTTACATATAAGTACCTATAGGATGAATTAATTAATTTTAAATAAGTTTTAAAATCAAAATTGTAACTAATTCATATACTTGAAATGTGATTGAAAATTGAATTTCTTTCTTCGCTATCTCATTGGTACTTATGATATTAACGTAGTATACTATATATGTATGAATGGTTTTTGAAGCGATCTGGATGGTTCAACTGGTATAGGTAATTAACTTAGAATCAATATGTTGCTAATACGCAAGGTTATGTAACACTTCTAACAAAAGTAATTTTGATCAACATCAGTTTTCTGTTCGTAAGATTTATAATAACGTCCAGTGGAACAGTCCGTACTCAGCAAAAGTGAAAAAACAACTGGTAAAATAGTCGCTTCAATAACAACAGTCTGACGGCGATCATCGCTCCGCGATTATTTTCCATCGATAAGCGCAAAGCGACGACGGAAGCACGTTTTTAGACTGGTAGAACTAGATTTTTAGATTTTTCATACTATAATGAAACTTTTTTAGAGTTTTATGTAAAAAATAAATGTAGAATATTTTTCTGCTCATTTGTTTTGTTTTTTACAAGACCTTTTATAACTCGCTTGGTTAGCCCAAAATCAATCAAAACATAAAATACCAAGTACCCGGTTCAAATCGTTCGGGGGATTTTCACCGTGGAAGAACCTTCTGATTCGGGGCCCTCGGCCGAGATTGCAAGCGAAGCGAAGCAGACCATATCCCGAGGCCGCATGGTCGAGATGCAATCTTCCAAAGCGAGTGTTTTTGATGCGAGCGGAACGAATAGCACGTTAGCCAGGGCTGGAGGCTAATGTTGAAACAAATTCTACTAATATATTTCGACATGCAGACAGCGTCGTGAATAGACCAATTTCTTAAATGGTAAAAGCCTAAAACATGTAAACTTAAGTTTTATTCCCTCGCCAGTTTTATACTCGTCGCGAGTCACCACAGGGGTTGGTGAGCGAAGCGAACAGGTGCTTAGCCCCTAGTAAATTATGCCATAGCAGTACAGTATAAAATAAAGAATCGATTAGTCACCGTACAGCCTAGTCAATCCCAGTATCGATTGTATTATTAACACCTCGTTTTCGATTCAATGCAAGTTTCCAACTATCCAAATTATTTATCCATTGTGTCGCAGCATAAAGGGATCGGGTAATGAAGGTAAAATACCGACAGTCGCTATTTTTAAAGAACGCCAACGAGCAATAGCGATGCGGTCTCATGTCGGCCGGTTTTGAATCATGAATAGTGAACACGATTTGAAATAGACTTTTTTTAACATCGACTGATGTATCAACTATGCATGGCAATACGGTGAAATTAGAGGTCAGACTGTAATTGCGATCACTGCTACTTAGAACACTATTCTTTGCATGGAACGTTCCTGATAATTGCTCTTTGTCTGCGTATGACACAAATTTAAAACAGTATTTATGTTAATTACTTGTAAGCACTCGTGAAAAATCACAGCGATTAAATAGATACCATCAGAAATACATCATTAAAAAGGAAAAAACTAATTATTAAAAACAACAGACTTTATCTACACCCGATTCCACGTTCACCGTGCAGTACAGGTCTTACGGCAGAATAGACATGATACTACCATTACAGGGAACATCGCGTCTATTGTCATGCGGGTTCCGTCAACTGACCGAGCGTTGCATGGGAGTTGATATTTTTTAGTTGGCTAGTATAGCTGATACTGTCGTAAGGATAACATGGCTTGCTCTGTACTGCACGCTGATCGTGGAATCGAGTGTAGGTTTATATTTTCTATTTAATTTAAGTGTTAGTTTCAGTTGTTCACTTGATAACGAGATGATTTATACTCTAGAAACGTCACGTGCTATTTTCTATAAACACAAATGATGGCTGAACGAATCGCAAAAAAAAATACGTTTGCAGATGTGTCATTGATTTGATTTTGCCTTAACCTAAAACAATAACTAATTTAACTCTGCGAAGGACCGTTAAAGAATGTATTTATTCAATTTAGGCCTATTTATGTAGGATATTCAATGAACACGCAATATGTTAGTAACATGAACAAGATGTTCACAAACACAAATGCATGTATTAAGTAGCACAGGGACACGTATAATACAACTGATCTCGTAGCGGTTGCTTATTTGTCCGGTCAGATTAACAAAAATTGAAGAAAAAATCAAGAAGCGTTCAAACTTGGCAAAGTTGCTCATTCGAGTGTCCCGTACACAGCATGCTAAAATTCCCCGAAGGTGAGGATGAGTGGGAAAGGGAGCCATTTAAAGGTTTTTTTTAAAACTTTTCTTAAATGTCACGGAAAATATTGAATTTAGAGAAAAAAATAATCTTATATAAAATTAAGAGTAAATTCTCTTTAAAAAAAAA
>JAGFPH010000139.1:338159-357661 GCA_018207615.1 Philaenus spumarius
AAATAACAAACCGCCCAAACCCAATGGATATTCGTTTACATAACGAAATTAAACCTCTTTACCAAGTCTCTACTAGTTTTCCATTTAATGTAAAACAAACTCTCTAACTTCATGCATCGGATATTCCTTGTTTATGCAAGTATTAAATAAAACAGGTTAGACAGGGAAGCCTTGCAAGTGTACGGGTATATCAGGTGTGACAACTGTGAGAATGGAAATTTCCCTGCATTTATAGGTAACTGGTGAAACTCGATATAAAATTACCTTTTACAATAATACACCGTAAGGTTTCAATATAGTGTGCAAACAATAATAAAGGATGGTAACAGTGCAAATGTGGGCGAACAGAGGTGTTGAGAAATTTTTCTTGTGTTCTGAAAATAGGCTACACGAAAAACCAAAAATTTGCAGAACAATCTCCAGTATTTAATTGTTTTCATAAAACCCCAAAAAGGTTTCATTATAGTACGAAAAAGCTCAAGAAAGGTTCTACTGGGATTTTGTTCTCTAACGAAATCGTCCAAGCCAACATAAAAAATACGTAAAACCAACATGTGTACAAATTTGGATCTAATCGGACGTAAAATGCAGCCACTGGCGTGCGAACACACATATATATTAAGACACCCCAAAACGTGTTCTGGGGACCATGATCGGTGCTCATGGACTACCCCCGGACCGCAAAGTAGGTAAGTATTATTAAATTAACTAGAAAACCCCCGTGAAAAATCACAGACAGATTAATGAGATACACATCAGAAATACATCATTAAAAAAAAAACACTAAAAACAATAGACTTAATCTAGTCTTAAATATGCTGACCGGGATTTTTAACTCGGTAATTGTGTACAATTATAACGATTATAAAACTTTAGACCTATTTGTTAAATGTTGTACTTGCACACATTATTATATATCGAAATAAAGATCAAAATATCAACTTTTAATTAATTTCTAACATCATATTGATAGATTAATAATGATTTAGAAGTTATTAATATTATAATGAAGAAATAATAATCGAATATGTTACACGAAGAGATACGAATGATCCGAAGTTAAACGAATCTCTTCTTTAAATTTGTATAAATGAATATATTGATAATAAAAGGTTGTATTCGTATTCATTTATTATCTCAAAGCAAATCTTATAACGTATTAAAGCCTATATTAGTTATTTAACTCATATTAATTTTAAGAAAATCAACTACAAAAGACTTATATTGATTAAAGTTGTAAACATAACCACAAAGTATAACTATGCTTGGTTTTGTTTTAGCAGGCGATGCGTGAAATCAGCTGTTATATTATACAAGAAATTATAATGATTTAAGTTGTAACGTAACCTCAATGTATAATCAATCTATGCTGGGTTTGTTTAAGTATTACAGATGATGGGTGAAATCAGCTGTTATATTATAAGTTACGGACGTACACTCGCTTTTACAGGAGTTAAGAAAAATATTAATAAATATTGTGTTTTAATTAATAAACCATGCAAATTGATTATAATTATGGATTTTTAAAGATTAATACTACGTTTAATTTACTGGGCCTCACGGTTGACCTTGCATTATACTATGTATAAGCGATGTGCGCTCTTTCTTCGAACTCTATTTCAAAAACGGTTAACCGTATAAAAAAATGTGTCGAACAAAATGTTTAGAGAATTTTATGTTTTACGATTTTCATAATAGATGCAAATAGCATTGAAACATAGAAAGCGAGATTTTGCGACCTTTGACCTTGAAAATCTTAAGACGCCGGCGCCGTCACGAGATTTTATGTGACTTTTGAGAAAACTTTTACTTAATTCGATCACGCGGAATGAGATATAATAAGCTGTAAACTCGTATAAACCTTTATTATATCTCATTCCGAGGTGAAACTGCTAATATGACTGGACTAGTAGCAGCGCTAGAGCCGGGGCTGGAGGCTGAGGTGCAAACTAATTCTACTAAAATAAATTCCATACAAGGAGATAGCTATTCAGCGCCATCGTGAGCAAACAAATTTAGCAAATAGTTGATTAAAAACATAAACTTAATTTTTAATATTCGCTCAACTCACGTCAACGGTTCAGAGCGTGATCGAATTATATTAAAAACTCTCCATACACTTGTATAATAAAATTGGTTTTTTAACTCCCTGTTAGTACTCCTCACTCGTTAGGTTTCGAACGCACAAATCAATTCTACAGTCAGACAGAACGACGGAAGACTATTAATGCTTAGACAAAATGTAGGTTAATGCATACAAACGACAACGAAGCTTGCAGCCATTAGTTCTAAGTAAGATTGCAGTGCTAGTCACCGCCTCTGTATGCAAACATTGGCAATGGTTTAGCATAAAAACATGCGTCTACTCGACAAACGTCCTGGTGAGCCCCGGCACTTTCACTTCCACAATCTTGAATAAATAAAACTGTCTGCAGTACATTGTTTGTATATGGTTACATTGTATTTAAGGCTCGGATCCCTAAATTCAAAACGGCAAAGTTGACTACCAATTTAAATGTTAAAATAACCTAACCATACCTTCACTTTTAAGCATATTTTTGTGTTATTTTCGTCAACAAACGAAAGCTGTATTTTTTCTGTAAAGTAAAATAGATTGTGGGTGTTGACTGCTAAGGTTTTTTGCAATATCTCTTTTTGCAACTGAGTAAAAAAATTAATAAAGTTTACTATATTTTACTATATATCATATGTTTATGAAAACAATAAAATGGTTTTTAATCATGTATTCAGCAATCAACATCCGCATATGACAGTTCTTCAAAATGAACCCAAATGTTTACATTTATTCCACGAATTTATGGAAAAAATGAATTATTCTGTAGCATTGCTCTTATGGGAATCAGATTCAATATGGCGGACGCGGCACCCCCCTCTTAAGGGGAGAACATGGAAATAGATCTGTTCAGAATCCCGCGCCTTCGAAAAATTGAATAAGTTAAAACATGTAAACAATACAGACGACTTTATACGAATTTTAGATTGCCCACTAGGCACCGCGGCATACACAAATATAAAATAATCTATACTAATATTATAAAGAGGTCAAATTTGTTTGTTTGTTTGTATGTAGGGGATAATCTGTGGAACTACTGAACCGATTGAAAAAATAGTTTTACTAATAAAAAGCTACACTATCCATGAATAGCATAGGCTATAATTAATTTGTATACAGAAAACTAGGGGCTCTGCCCCTGGACGCTTCGCGTCCCAACCCCGCCTCGGCCTTCAGCCTCAGATGGCTGCTTCGCTTCGCTCGCAGTTGGAAAATTCGCTAAAGAATCTCGTTAATCTTTGGCTCGTTTGTACATAGGTGACCGAGCATAAATCAGCTGTTTTATTTGGCAGCTGACTCAAACTCATTAAACATTATCTCCATAAGATTAACATGGGAAATTTGAAGGCTTGTGTGCCGGAGCTCCTTCTCGGGTGAATAGCGGCTGATTGGATCTTAAATTTGATGGAAAATCGTTAGTTTGAAATTAAATTTTCTACAACTTTTGTATTTAACATTTTTTTCTATCTCTTACCGTTTTATTGCTAAATGCGTTCAAAGTGGGAAAATGAAGAAATTCAAAAAATCGAAAAATCGTTCCCGCCTAAAAAGTGCTTCCAACATTAAAAAATGTTAAATTCTGGCAATTTTCCCAAAAGTTTCTCATTGAGAGCTTTAATTCAAGTACCGGTATAAGGTTGATGGAGTTCCGATTACGGGAAGTGCCTAATAATTAATGTCAGTGAATCAGTGAAATCGTCTAGCTTTAAGGACGTTGGTCGGAGTCTCCCTTCTCGGATGAATAGTGGCTAAATGGATGATTGGATCTTGAATCTGACGGAAAATCTCTTCTTTGAAATTTAATTTTCTACAACTTGTGTATTTAACATTTTTTCTATCTCTTACCGCTTTCTTGCTAAATGCGCTCAAAGTGGGAAAATGAAAAAATTCAAAAAATCGTTCCCGCCCAACAGATGCTTCCAAAATTAAAAAATGTTAAGCTCTGGCAATTTTCCCAAGAGTTTCTCGTCGAGAGCTTTAATTCAAGTATGAGGTCGAGGGGGGTACGATTACGGGAAGTGCCTAATAATTAATGTCAATGAATCAGTGTTACCTTCTTAGCTTTATATAAGTAGATTTGTTTTCAATATTTTGTGTAAATTTACTCAAAAATATCTTGGTTAGGCCTAGACTGATGAATCAACATGTATTTACATGTATTACCATAGCAAACAATTAAATAAAATAACAGATAAAACAGCTGATTGCTCCTATAAAAGACCTGAGCCTTGCTGGTTCTTTTAACTTTTATTATAACTGCTGTTATAAAATATACGAAATAATTTGATTTGAACATTACTATTTATCATCTTAGTTTGGGGGTTATTATTAATCCTACGTACCTTTATTATAATGAAAACAACATGATTATGTGCATAGAAGGTTCCAACGGGGTTGGCGTGCGGAGCACGCAGTGGTTTTCAACAGTATAACTATAAAAAAACAGACGAATTTATTTTATGACAGAGCATAACACCTAACAGTCTGATCGCGGGGTCCCATGCTATATACAAGCTAAGTTATGTGTAATAATTGGTTTGCTTAACCCTACATCCTAAACCAACACGGTAAACACAACAATATTGCAAGTACATATTATGCTGTTATTACCCTGAACTACCTAGCCTATTATCATTCATTCGATTGTTTTGACAGTTACATCATCCGATATGGAATCAAAAGATCTACAAAAAGGTGTCTTGACATTATTTGTTAAAATGTACGGGTTTTGAGTAATTTAGGTTTGAAATTTTCAATCAGCCGCCATTTTGTAACGCATGATTGGACATAACCGTTTCTTGAGATAGATCGTTGTTAGGTTAGACAGTATGTCAAGTTTTAACTCAATCAAACATTTCTCTAGTTATGAATTAGTTTGTAAAAAAACAAAATGGCGGATATCTGGAAAACGAAGCTTTTTAGGGGCTCATGTTTACTGTATAGGAACTTTATTTTTATGTAAGGAACCCACTCCAGAAGTTATTTAAGAAACACCCAGTACATAAACATCAAATAAATGAATTACTAATACAGATGAGTTTTTACTTTATATTTGAGTCCAGGGGCTCCAACAATACTCGCTTCGCTCACCACCCGTGGTGGCAACCCATGGTGAAGCAAATGCAAACAGATTATTGTATACCCTGATATTTTTACGGAAATGACCATTGAGCGGTGATCTACACATAGCTAAATGTAAGACAGAAATCGAAACACAAGCCCAATACACACACACACACACACCCCACACGAGGTCCCCAATTTATTTTTTGGATTTGATACCCGATCAAGCACAATTTATATTTAAAATGTATATTGTCAAATATCTCCAAAACCGATAACTTTACCAAAAAAAAATATGTAATGAATATATAGTTTACATTAAAATTTGTAATTGGGCGCCATTTTTTTAAGAATACAAAAGAACGTTCTGGTTTATTGTACAAGGCTATAAAGTAGCGCAACAAATATGTACGCCAATTTTAAAGGTGTAATATTTTTCCTATTTCCAAAGATATTAAGTCCTTGGTAACAAAAACCGAAATGTCGGATATTTCGAAAACTAAGCATTCTGTACTTACGTCATGGGAACTTTTTTCTTATTTTCACCTATAGAATATTCTGGTGAAGTTTGGAACGATATTTTCTAGACACCCTGTATAGTTGTGAGTTAAAAAAAACACGAAAAGTATTTTATTAATTTACTAAAACAATTTCCTCCTTTATCGCCATTAAAAAAATATCGATCGTTATTCAAAGAACGAATACTTCAAAACTATAATTTGATAAAACTTTTTGTTTTGAAATTTAAAAACTAACACTCCACACGACAAACATTGTTGTAGAAGCTATAGTATAGTTATATGTACATGTTCTGATAAAAATTAAATGATAAAAATACAAAATTTGTTTCTGGTACCTAGTGAAAATAAAAAATCAGTTTCCGATGGTAAAAATGTTACTTTCAGTTTCCGTTATTAGAAAATTGTCAATTTCCTGCAATAAAAGCATTGTGTCCGGTAGTAAGAAATAGAAATGTTTAGTTTCAGGTTGTAAATATGTTCAGTCGTGTTTAAAAAATGTCAGTTAATTACAATTGAAAAAATACAATTTCGGTTACCGGTGGACGTAAAGTTTAGTAAAGGTCAGGGCTACAGATTTTCTGTCCAAGATAGCTCTCCCATAGGTGTTGGACTCTCAAGGGATTGTGAAAGCATCTAGGTCCTAAAGCGGCACTGACTACTATCCTAAATATACAATTTGCGAGCTTAAATTTTGCTCAAAAACTTAAATTTTCCCTTGTGCTATATCTTTACGAAAACTAAGCCGTTTTCAATAAAGAACATCTTGTTCAACATTGTTCACGGAGCCTACGTTCCTATAATAAATGCAGTTCCTAAAGCAATCGTTTCCCGGATATTTCACATCGTTAGGCCTAATAACCTATACACCCCCAAATAAGAGCGGGCTATTATTTACGGCCAATTAAACGTCGAAAGATTGAAATTTATTCGTGAATTATTGAACTACGTTATGTTAACGACATCGACATTTCCAACAATAAGCCGTCGCTATTTATACCGTTTAACGGCTTCGCGGCAGTTTAAAGTTAGGCTATTATTGGAAATAATTCAATCTGCATTCTGGGGAAGTAGCCTACCTCGTTAACAATTTCAAAACAATGGGTTGTGATCTTTCGGGTGAAATTTAATTTCTAGGAATTGTCACCAACGCCTAAAACATGTCTTTCTAAACATTTTATAGCTGTGGTTTTATGTAAACAAACAGTAAATCCTACAAGACTTCTCTGCTCTTCTTTATGCATCAGCCGTTTATTGGGCCATTTTTGGAAATGAAATGGAATGAAATTTCCCTTGAAATTACTTGAATTCCAAAATTACTCCCTGAACCTATTCAAAACGATTTTACGTCTCTCGATGTCTCCAGTCAACCAAAACATATACGAGTCGCTCATTTTCAAATCGTTTTTTATCCAGTCAGAAACAAATTAAATTTAGGTTAAATGCGTCCTAAATTTAGGAAAAATTAACAAGTACTTTTTTTTTGAATTTTGCTACACTTTTTTCTTTATTTATTAAAAACGTTAGTTAAATTAAGAGGGAAAAACAACAGTGCTATCTTACAGTGATATTAAGTTATCTAACAAAATCGTTTGGATAAAGGACGTTTTGTAATCAAAAAAAGGATAAGCGACTTTTGAAAATAACAACAAAGGATAAGGGACTTTTTGAAAATAGCAATAAAGGATTAGAGGAGTTTTAAAAATAACAATAAAGGGTAAGGGAAAATAACAATAAAGGACGAGGGACTTTTGAAAATAACAATAGAGGATAAGAGGAGTTTTGAAAATAACAGTAAAGGATAAGGGGCTTTTTAAAAATAACAATAAAGGATTAGAGAAGTTTTTAAAATAACCATAAAGGATAAGAGACTTTTTGAAAATAACACTAAAGGATAAGGGTTTTTGAAAATAACAATAAGGATAAGAGGAGTTTTGAAAATAACAATAAAAGATAAGGGATAGTTTAAAAATAACAATAAAGGATTAGAGAAGTTTTTAAAGTAACAATGTAACGATAAGAGACTTTTTGAAAATAACAATAAAGGATAGGCTAAGGGTTTTTTGAAAATAACAATAGAGGATAAGATGAGTTTTGAAAATAACAATAAAGGATAAGGAACTTTTAAAAAATAACAATAAAGGATTAGAGAAATTTTAAAATAACAATAAAGGATAAGAGAGAATTTTTTAAAATAAAAAGGATAAGGGACTTTTGAAAATAATAATAAAGGATAAGAGAAATTTTGAAAATAATAACAAAGGATAACGGGCTCTTTCAATAAAATAACAACAAAATTAATTAGTTTGAATAAGGTTAGAGGGCAATTTGAAAAGAAAATACATAGTGTAGAGCGGCAGCCATGTTGGACAAGGGACATTTTAGAACCAAACCAGTATCTCACATTTTTTATATTTGTTTTAAATTATTTAAAGATCGTTTCGATACAAACTATTTGTTGAATCAGGAAGAATATATTATCAAGAATTCAATTGGTAACTCAATTCGGGAAAAAAGGATAAAGAACAATAAAATTTGAAAATGAGCGACTCATACTACACAAGGCGTTTCAGTAATTCGCGGGATTATTCAGGGGTTCTATCTGTCGATATAAAGAAAAACGTTCCTACATACGCCCAGAAAAAGCTATCCACCATTTTGTTTCTTTTACTAAATAATGTATCCATTCCGCTTAACCGATTGAGTTCAAATTTTGTTCCGCGTAAGACCTAGTTTGTGAAAAATAATCAGCTTGTTCAAATAATTCGTTTCAAAATGGCGCCCAATTGTAAATGTTAAGTGAAAGTAAGAACCATTAATTTATATAATAACCAACGAGAGTGAATTTCTGTAGCCGATTTTCATTTTATGTCGAATGGTTGTTCTATCTGTCTGTTATAGAGCTGGTACTGGCCACGACGTCACCCTCCTACCAGCCCATCTCAAAAATTTTAATGGCCGCGTTTAGCTTATGACACATCAAATTAAATCCCTTTAAAAAACATGGATTTCTGTAGTAAGAAAATAAAAATCGGCTGACGCTTTCGTTCGCAACGCACACAAATTTATTTTTAGAATTTTATATTATTTAAAAAACTGAAAGAGATATCCAAAATCTGTTCTCGGGACGGTTATTCATCTTTAATGAGAAACTTAGAAAACCTACTTGCAAAATTCCCCCGACCTAACTCCTAATACCCCAGCGATTAATGTACTGTCATCGATTTGAAAAAACACATACATTATGACTTGCTGTAGGACATGGAAACCTAATACCTTTTCTTTTATAAAACATGAATTTCTGTGATAATAAAATTTAAAAAATAGCTTTATATTCACAAAACATAAGTGCCATAATTTTTTTTTTTTAAGTTCGGTTTAGTGTAAGGAAGTAGTAATTCAAAATTCTGTTAACACGCATCCAAAGGCCCGGTGCTCATTTCTGCAAAAGAACGCGGGACTCTGCGTCAAACGATGATAGCCTCTCATTTGCGACGTACCGAGGTGGTTGGTACATTATTGTTGCCCATTAGTTACTTAATATATGTGTATGTGTACACGTTTATAGAATATATAAAATTAAAGATACAAATATACTTATATATTATTATTCCTCAAAGGTGTTTTTGTGGCAATGCCTTTAATTCATCGTCAAAATTAATAATTCAAACATGATTTTAAGCGAGTGTACATCCGTACGAACATACATACGTACATCCGTACGAACATACATACGTACCTGAGTAACGTATAACATAACAGCCGATTTCACACATCATCTGTAATACTTAAACAAATCCATTGTACAGATTATACTTTGGGGTTATGTTTACAACTTAAGTCATTATAATTTGTTATAAAGTAAATATTTTTAAATATAAGTTACAGAACTAACGTAGGCTGTAATAAGTTATAATATTTGCTTTGAAGTTGTAAACTGTATATAAATACAACCTTTTATCATCAATATATTCGTTTATTCAAATTTAAAAAAGAGATAGGCCTACCTATTCGTTTAACTTCGTTAACATTCGTATATCTTCGTATAAAATATAAACATTCCATTATTAATTTTTTCACTATGATATTAATAACTTCTAAATCATTTGATCTATCAATATGAAATAAAAAGCAATTAAAAGGTAATATTTGTATCTTTCTTCAAATATATAATAACGTATATAAATACAAAATTTAAACATAAAGGCCTAGTTTTATAATGCTTATAATGTACACATTTACCGAGTTAAAAATCACCGTCAGCATAGTTAAGTAGGCCTAGATAAATTATATTGTTTTTAAATAGTATTTTTTAAATGATATATTTCTAATGTGTAGGGTATCTAATTAATCTGGCTGTGATTTTTCACGGGGGCTTACTAGTTCCAAATAAAATATCTCTTTTCATCATTTGTTACTACGGAAAATATCCGATCCCATCTTCTATCTCATTAGAACTTCAAAACTCTTGGAAACAAGAGTTTTTCTCGGTACTTGTGAAAGGGCAGTGAAGGCGTCACGTCCCAGGTGCCCAATTTGAGCCCCTCGCTAATGTCACCCAGGACTACAATAGACTTTTCAAAGCGTTTACCGAACAATAGCCCACGCAGCAAACTATCGCCAGACCGTCTTTGCTGCAAATTGCTTATCAACCTGAGGCAAAACTGGCACCAGGCCGCTAACGTTGTCTGTTTCAAATACGTTACAAGTTTTAAACCATTTAAGATTTCTCGAGGTTAATATATTTCTCCTAATGGTTTAACCCAGTATTTATAAAATGGTGCCATGTTACATTCGACATGATTAATTTATAAATATTAATCACGGTCGCAAAGGTAGAAGTTATACAATAGAAAATATGTAGCCTACTAAAATAAGGTGAACCCGAAAAATCTATACATATAAATAAAATTGAAGTGCCTGTCTGTGATTTAAAAATAAACTTTTTCTAAACTCATATGGTTATTTACACATAACCAAAACCTAATCACACATTATACATTTTTTTGCCTGTCTGTTTGTCTGGGATAATATCCGGAATGGATCAACCGACTTTGACGTAACTTTCATTAACATTTTAGAGAACATTTCAAGAGAATAATTTAGGCTACTTTCAATCCCGAAAATATTTAAAATTCTTGTAAAAAAAAATTAAAAAAAGTTAAAATTATGTAGGCTACAAATTTGTGGATACATGTTGGGGATCGTGTCTATTTCAATCTATGTGTTACATTATGTACAAGGTCACACCTACCCCCACCACACAACTTAGATCCAAGTACCTCTGTCCCAATCAATCATCACTTCCTTATAAATTCCTATTGAAAAATTATGAACAAACTTAGGGATTTTGTAGTGTGCATTGGCATCACATGTCACCGCAGGGGCACAGTCCCTACAGTCGGGAGCACGAAATAAGGCGGGTGAGAATATTTTCGCTGTGTTGCCAGACATGGGACTGGCAACGCGAGGAACGGTCGAGAGCGCTCAGTGTTGCCAGATCGTGGCGCAGAGCAAGCGATTCTCGACCGTTCCTCGCTTTGCCAGTCCCATGTCTGGCAACAGCGCAAACATTTTCACCCGCTTTAATTCATACATTGTTATCATGGGAGATTCTTTTACTTAAAGCTAAACAAGAAAACAATTTGCTGCCCATCCGCCTACAATAATCGTAGAATACAGTACTTCTGATGTTACTTTCTCACTATACTATAGTATAGAGAAAGTATAGTGATCGCAAAAAAAATCGATGTTGGGATTTTTGTGGAAATTTCAGTTTTGGGACCCCCTGAGTCAAAAAAGTGTTTTTACAAAATATCTGTCTGTATGTATACAAAGCTAGAGAGAAAACTATTCGATTGATTTCGAACAAATTACCACCAAACATGTCAATTAGGCCTGCAAAGATGAACGAAAAATGGTTTTGAATTTTTTTTATAACTTATTTTATAACTACTACCTTTGCAACCGTAGTTAATATTTAAAAATGAATCGTAACAACAACACAATACGCAGCAGAAATATAAGATACTGACTTAATTTTAAAGTCATATTTACAGATACTAGGCCTAATTCTGAGCTTAACATACAAATGTTACTCACATCTGTGTATTACACCCATAGAAGATAAGTGAAAAAATATTGTGGTAAGAATCAAGACTTACACCAGTTCTACGCTGCGTTGTGCAACGTTGCCAGATGTATAATCAACTGGACTGACTGTTGATCAAATATTAAGGGAACTGTAGCCTATACACACCTCCGGAAAAACCGTCGGAAATGATACATATCAATTCCTACCTGAAACCCGTCGGAAATAAAACAGTTTTATAGGATTCCGTCGGAAACAACACGTAACCTTAGAAAATGGTTGCATTAAAATGCATTTTTAGTTTGAACTGTTCCCATTTTTTTGATATAGTAAATGGTCCGGGGTCGTTCTGATAAGCGAATTTCAAAGCTGTAACATATATAAAAGTCAGTGCAGTACTACCTTCTCAATCAAATAGGTTACCTTTGTCGAAATTTTGAATCCAAAACTATTCGTCAGATTTGTTTTTAACATTATTAACATCTGAAGAAAACATTTAATATAAAACTTAATCCCGTAACTTGTTTTGAAGATCAGAAGTGTATATTTAAAACACGAATTCATTTGTTCAGATACATGAATGGGTTTACAAATTAAATTACTTCGGAATGTTTCCAAAGTAGCCTATTAAAAACAGCGCTCGGAAGTATTGAAAACAGTAGTAACGGCTCAAGTGGCGAACATTACCTGTTGAGTATAATCACTGTTACAGGAAATGTGTAAGCTGCTATTGTTTTGTATTATTATAGGCTACAGAAAATGTATTTATAAGTGTTTTGTTAAGAGTGAAAATAGATTTTACCGGTAGGCCCCTACTTAAAAATAATATTTATTTTTGAGATCCCCAAAGTGAGTATATAGGCCTACATTTGTTTTATATCAGTATTCTCTATAATTAGAATGAGAGTTTATTAAATAATAATAAATAGCCTACTACATATAAAACTAAAATACAAATTACAGAAAATAATTCAAATAAAACTTAGATAACCTACTATTAATTATAAACTTATAGGCTAGGCCTACAGGTAAAAAAAAATAATAAACGTTTCTGACAAAATTGTACAAAGAAAATACAGGTACAGTAGGCCTACTTCATTTAGGCTTACTAAGCCTGTTTTGAAGTTACCCTCGTTAAAAAATATAAACATAAATCTTACTTATTAAACCTCGTGGATTAGAAAAAAAAACAGACTGGGAAAACTTATAACATTTTAAATTAACAACAGAATAATTAGGCTACAAAAGGTGGAGAGTGTTAAAAACGTAGACACAATTTAGTACACAATAGAAATACTAAAAACTAATTTAACATATCCTTTAAAATAAAATTCACAGCAACACACACGCACAAAAACAATCGCACTCTTAATACATCCACAGTCCCAAAACTTCGTTGTAATATTCAAAATGATCGTTGTACCGGTGTCGTGCCATCTCGTCCAAGTGCTATCTCGTCCAAATTCCACGAACGTAGTGCGGGAGGTGCCATCTCGTCCAAAAACCTATGCTATTGTTTACTTGACAGGTTTACAAAAACTATTGGAACGTTTAATTCTTTTTATTAATGGTCTCCTATAAATTGCGTAAAACAGCAAGGTATTTGTTTACTTTAGCGTGTCAATCGAAACTACTATAAATACACAAACCTTAACTTTTTTTTCTTTATAAATATAGTATTTACACTTCGTAGAAACGAACAGTTTAGCCAACTCAACTACAAAGTTATAGGCCTACATACGTTTTTAAAGTATAAACATACTGTTATCGGCCAGGTTAAGTAAAAAGTAAACATACTGTGACTAAATACTATAAGTTAGAACCTTTTAGTTTTTTTTTTTTTAATTTTAATTATATAAAGTGATAATAACGAAATATAATCATACTGTTATCGGCCAGATTAAGTAAAAAGCAAACATACTGTGACTACATACTATAGGTGCGAACCTTTTAGTTTTTTTTTTTTAATTTTAATTACGGTATATAATGTGATTTACACTCGTACGATTTACACATTGCCACAAAATTTCTCCACACTTTTAATTTTTCTTTGTATACCGAAAACCGTTATATAAAAGACTAGGTTGGCCTCTTATGGTGGTCGAAAACTCCATATTCCTATAGATGTTTACACCTCCCGATCAAGCATACAAATGAGGTTTAAATTGGCAGTGTCCACATGTATACAAAGGGGTGGGAGAGCGGTGAGGGTGCTAGGCGAGGGCGCACAACCACAGGCTACCTGCGTTGCCTTCCTCAACCCTTGTCAAGTTTTCACTTGGACGAGATGGCACTAATTAATGTGTTCATTCAACTGTAAAACTGAGCTGGACGAGATGGCACTCTTTTCTAGGAAATAGGGTGTTGGACGAGATAGCACTTGGACGAGATGGCACTACATCGTTGTACCGTCCAAAACGTGTAACCAACGCTTTAATACCTCAACAAGGTTTAAGATTTTGTACAGTAAGGTTTCGGGGCGACGAATGAACAAAATTTCGTAAAAAGTCTTATTTGAATAGTTACTCTTTCTTGTTACTGTATAATAATACATAGTGAATTATACACCGACTTAACATCTAGATTTTATCTTCTCCACATCATAACTTTTCTACAACTTGAAATTTGGCATGAATGTAACCAATATATGTGTAGGAATAACTTACATTTAAAAAATCTAAGATGAAGTTTTTGAGATTTTTAAAATTAAAAGTTTTGAAAAACAAATGAACGTTTTTCTTGTTTTTATGTTGCCATGTTACTTATCAATTGAAAGCCCATATATAATAAGTTATAAAATCAGCTGTCAAACATTCATCGATTGTAAATCTAGAGCATTTTTGTGATCCAAAACATTGTAAAATTCGAATATTTCCACAATTTTCAAAAATCGATATTAAAAGAACTAGATTACTCATGTAGAAAGTATGAAAAATTGTATTTTTTATGAATTAAATTAATACACAAAAAATCATTAAACCTTGAGACATAGAGAATTTTATGTATGGAGATTGTACTAATTATATAAGGGTATAGTTACCTCATTTTAACAATTACCATTTAAGGCTCTGTTCCCTAAATTCAAAACGGCGAAGTCGGCTATCAATTTCAATGTTAAAATAACCTAACCATACCTTCACTTTTAAGCATAAATTTTTGAGTTATTTTCGTAATAAAACGAAAGCTGTATTTTTTCTTAAAGTAAAATAAATTGTGGGTGTTGATTGCTAAGGTTTTTCGCAATTAATTCTTATTTCAACTGAGAAAAAAATGTATAAAGATTACTATTTATATCATATGCCTACGTTTATGAAAACAATAAAACGGTTTTTGAAAATTTATTCACCAATCAGCATCCGCATATGACAGTATTTTAAATTGAAACAAAATTTTAAAATTTATTCCATAAATTAACGGGAAAAAATTACTTATTCTGTAGCATTGCTCTTATGGGAATCAGACTCAATATGGCGGACAGGGTATCCTCCCCTTCCATTTTACAATTACTATATATAGTACCTAGTATTTTTTTTATATAGGCTTAATGTTCCTACATTTTTAATGGTTATCTCGTTTAATTGAATGAAATAGAAAGTTTATTATATATAATCCGCATTTTAAAGACGATATTAACATCAATAAACTACAATTCTATATTTATTTAGGGCTAGGTGTTTTAATAGATTTTATAAAAAAAAGCAGACAAAGAGGGTTTTCTTAAACAAATGATTATAGCCTAAGGTGTTTATTATATTTATTTGAAAAACTAAACAAAATGATTAAAAACTAATATAAAACCAAAACAAGTTTATTTTACTATATCCTTTACAAAACATTAAAATATAAAACTTTTCTTGACATTATAGTGCTGGGTCCCTCCTTATTCTTAACTTCAAATGCACTTTCAGGTTAGAGACTTCGAGCTTAGGCCTAGTTCTCTATGTTTATGTGTTAGTTTTACTGGAAACATCCTCATATATTATTTCTCAAATGTGTTTCTTTGTCGCTAAGCGATATCTCCCTTAATTCTTCGTCAATATTAATTATACAAGCATCATTTTAAACCTTATAAACAACTTAAAACTAATGTTTTCGCTACAAAAATTGATTTAAAAAACTTTAGTATTATTAGGAAGGATACTTCATATGGATCCTAATGAAAGGCACCATATATCAACAAATATTTAACTAACATGACAGCTGTTAGATTGTTTACATTCTATATAAAAGTGCAATCTCATCACACAAATCAATCAAATTAAAAAAACGTAAATAAATAAACGTAATTTACTTAATTGAATCAACGTTAGGCTACTATTAAATCAGGTAAGTAGGATAACTTCTAACGTGTTAGCTAGTCGTGTATTATTTTCATTAAACGATAGCAGATGTCCGAACATTTAAAAAAAATATAATAGGCCATGGTTATTTTTCTTTAAAAAAGTATAATTAGTGTTGGCTGAAATATGAAAATTAATTTATAAATTAATAAATGGAAAAACTTTTTGTTACAAGAGTGTTTTAGAAACTCGAAATTTACAATTTCTGTAGTAATTCCCGAATCAGAAAATTTTATTAGGCCTACACGCTGACAACTAATATGTATTTTCTGACAGAATTAATGTATTTGTTAGTGAAATCAACTTATATACAGGTAGTAACGCGAATAAGTTATTAATACAAACATAATATTAAAATACTTTGTACAACAAATATTAATTCAGAATTGTTTATTATAACGTATCCGGGATCACTAATCTTTAAATAATAATTTGTATTCCTGATTTTTTACTGTTAAAGAATTAACGCCTTACTTTTAAATGATTCCTAAACAACGGAACTATAGAGTATTAATTTCGGTTCTTCCAAGCGTATAATAAATTATTGTATCACGTAAAATAATTGAAGTTTTTTATTCTGAGTTTTTTATTTGAGTTTTCGAATATTACTTGGCCGATTTGAATATTTTTAGCGTCCTTGGAAACTCTAGAATATTCCAAAATATTTCCCAACTATTCAACTTTCTAAATAAAAACTGAAAAGCTACTAATTTTTCTTAAATCATCGCGGTTTTCTGGAGTGAATTTTCTAAAATTCAGTACTGTACTTTACAGTTAGACCTGCGTTTTTGTTCTCGAGAATCTAATGCCAATGATTCTAAATTTACTCAAATTAGTTCAGGAGCCTTACAAAACCACTTCTTTCTAAAAAAAAAACACAAAATGATAAAACATAATATATATATATTGTGATAGTTGATTTTGATTGAAATTACTACAACAATAGAACAAATAGAAAATATTATTAGCTGATTTCGAACATCTGAAATAGGCCTAAATATGGATTTGATGTATGAAGACTTATAATTTTTTTAAATACCGTAATTAGTCTTATTAACTGATTTTAAAAGTAGGCCTAGGCTACACTAGATAAAATTAAAACATTGCGTTAAAAAAAGTAGTGAAAGTAGAGCGATACGGGGGGTTGGCGTTACACTTAGTAAACTAACTAAACAACATTAACTTAAATGATCTTTCAATCTACGTTAAATTTGTTAGTTTAATAGTCTTATTTTTAATTACAGTACTTATTTAGTGGCCTATAAAATGTCTGTCGTCGGAATATTTCCTCACTAATTAGGCCAATTTCTGGTAAAATGTTTTTTGAAATTATCTACACAAACTTTCAAAACAAACGATCTAACACGTACCAGGTTAACAGCCCCAAAACTTTCTGCTAACGAACTGAAACTTTCCATGCCCACCCTCCGCCAAAAACTTAACCTAAAACTCACCTTTATGATGTCGTACGTGTCTTTTCGTCGAACAACACGGTTGCTCGTAATAAGTGGCCCATGTGTTCCCGTACTCTCCCGTGTCCTTTATTTGCGCTAAAACCCCGAACGATTCCAAAACTGTTACAATCAAAAACACACGGATACAGATCGCTAAATGCAACATCGTAGCACTTCACTTTGCTCTCGGAAAACCGAAAGCTTTGAACACAATGTGAAAAAATATTGCTTTGAAAACACTGCTAAGGAACTTTCAACAATTAAAACATAACCTCAAAAACGTACGCACAGAAATGAAACAGAAAACAACACAAAGGAAAACTGTTGCATTCTAAACGCTACATTTAGACGACCATCCCGGCCTTCTGGATCCAACTAACACAAGAACAAAGAATTCGTCGACACAACTTCTTGGGTATCAGTTCTCTCGACAGATCCTCGTTTTATAATCATTCAGTGTTATTCGAACGAAATATATTTATATACATACACCGATATACACACTATCACGTGTGTTTTTTAAGTACGAACTATTTCACAGAAAACTCGAAAGAGGCAACACGAAACGCCCGCCCTGTAAGGCAGACAGTAAACAACTGAATGTTTTCCAAGCTCCAAGCGTGCATTGTACATCGGACGCCATTAGTTCGTGATACATCGGCTATTTCCGTCACACAAGAGCGAACACGAGGGAAGACTACATGTTTTCAGTTTCATTCTAGATAGCGCTGCTGTCGCGTACGCTGTGTTTAATTTTAACAGTCGCGACATTGTTTAGACTATGCATACCGAATGACAATGTAGTACTGTAAATTGTAAAATTAATTATTAGACTTAATTTTACTATTTTAGGACTAAATAGGCTACACCTGAAATTTTTTAGGTCTTAAATGATATATTTTAAAGCGCTTTTATTAGCTTTATGAATCAGTTTTCACCCACTTTCGGACGTCTGAGAAATTTTGCAGACGTATTATCCTTGCTCGCTCCGCTCAACTACCGACGAAGTGACCCCGTCGAAACAAATGCAAACAGATATACTGTATTGTATACTATGATATTTTGACGGGAATGAAGACTGATTACTTAAAGTTAGCATAATTTTAATGCTTATAGGTGTTTTAATTATGATGTAGTAACACTTTTTCATTGTTTGTCTTTGCTATTAGGCCTACCTAACCTAAAAGAACTGTTGGCTGTAAAGAATAATTACCTGATGATAAATTTGCCAAGTTGGCTGTTATTGTAATAAATGTAAATGCTTTCAATGAAGAATTTTGGGTTCAGTATATGAATAACATAGAATAAATTGTGTTGTGCTTTTGATCCAAACCAGCTGTATTATTTATAATGCGTAACAACGGATGTTTGAAATATAATCCTACAGTAACCCACTTTCATAGATTTTGTTTGTTTTGTTTTTGTATTTATTTTGTTAACCTAACCTTAAAAAATTGTTGTAAAAAATAATTATCATATTTTTATTTTAAAAGTTAGTTACTGTTGTAATCAATGTAAGTGCTTTCAAGAAACGTGTTTTGGTTTTGTAGGCCTAATCTAAAATTGTGTTAAGCATTTGATTCGAACCAGCTATTTCATTTATAACATAACAACAGATGTTGGAATTGTAATGCAGTTAGTATTTTTCTCTGCTTCCCCCTTTGTGTTTGTTTTTATTTTGCTAACCTAAAGTAGATGTTGGTGATAAAACCATTTACTAACTCAAAATTTGCTATGGCAATAAATGTTTCTTCATTCATAAAAAAAATAAAAATGTAGCTAAACACTTATGTATCTATATATATAAAAGCGAAATACCACTCACTCACTCACTGACTGACTCACTCATCACGATATCTCAAAAACTACCGAACGGATTGAAATGAAATTTGGTATGTAGCTTCCTCTAGGGCCATATGTGCTCGCTAAGAAAGGGTTTGAAAAAATTCGAAATTTTAGGGG
>JAGFPH010000139.1:363396-390042 GCA_018207615.1 Philaenus spumarius
TTTTATATGTTTTTGGGTATGGGAAATCCGATTTTGACAGTTAAAGAAGCGTAGCTCGTCGGAGTCACGTTTTTTAAGTGAATATTTTTAAAATACATTGTGGGGTATTGTTTTATATGTTTTTGGGTATGGGAAACCCGATTTTGACAGTTAAAGAGGCGTAGCTCGTCGGAGTCACGTTTTTTAAGTGAATATTTTTAAAATACATTGCGGGGTATTGTTTTATATGTTTTTGGGTATGGGAAACCCGATTTTGACAGTTAAAGAGGCGTAGCTTGTCGGAGTCAAGTTTTTTAAGTGAATATTTTTAAAATACATTGTGGGGTATTGTTTTATATGTTTCTTTTATAGGAAACCCAATTTTGATAGTTAAACAGTCGTAGCTCGTCGTGGCCACATTTTTTTGGGTCAATATTTTTAAATACAGTATATGATATCGTTTTATATATTTTTGGATAGGGGGGGAAACGATTTTTACGGTTAAAGAGTCGTAGCGCGTCGGGATAACGTTTTTGGGACAACATTTAAAAATACATTGTGGGATATCGTTTTATAAGTTTTTGGGTACGGGAAACCCGATTTTGACAGTTATTACGATCCGTAGTCTCGAAAAAGTGTTCCATCTTTTCATTTTGTTTTCAGGTTTTTTCTCGATAACTCGGTGATCCTTTGACCTACAGAATCGGGGGGAAAAACATCATGTTTGTCATTAAAAATATTACTTATTTTGTCCGTTGTACACTTTTTTCGTAGTAGCGGTTTTCAAGATATCTTACGTTGAAAATTGATAACAACCGTTGTTTTAAAATTATAAACATACATTCTTGGAGTTCAGCACATTTTTAAATCGTAACATACAAAATACTTACACATTTGAACTCAATATCTTATCTATTTCTAGAGTTACAGTGAATTTTTAAAAAAAATCAAAATGGCGGATTGCGACTAAACTAAGCCGAATTCGAAATAAGTAACTGTGAATTTTAATTTTAATGTATACAATCCGATTCTATTGCTAATGATTTTTGTGGCACCCTGTATATTACCCAAATTTGGCTTTACAAATTATTACACTAATCATGGCAGGTTTTTATGGAGTAAGCAATGGTAAACATAAGGGCAACGCCCTTCCTCAAATATAGTCTAATTTAAATGATTTAGCTTACAATTGGGCAAAAAAGGGTTGGCGTGCGAAGCAATATCTGCGGTACATCTGGTTGAAATATAAGAATTAAACTAAATTCCAATATTCCGGCAATATTAAAAAACCAACACAACTATTCGATAATAAGAAGCCTGCTATTTTCAATGTATTCCTTACTATACGGACACCCTGCATAAAAATCAGCAGGCAACACCCGAACAGAACATTTTGCTGTGAGTTGTAACGGACATATTTCCTACAAGTCCTGGAGCAGAAGGGGAGAACACCAATTAAGGGAAAGTCCGAAGGGGCTGGGTAGGGTAGAAAGCAATAAAAACTTGGAAAACTTGAAAACTCCCTCACCTTTGCAGGCGTTATAACAAACTAAAAAGTAAACTTCGGGAAGGTTTAGGGTGTCAAAGCAGTGGGGGGAGGGGGTTTGTTATTTAAGGGCGCACCTTTGTAGCGGAACCCCGGGTGGATTAGGTTTCCCTTCCTTGGGTCGTAGGTCGAAGTTTATGAGGCTTTGTTTATAGGGGTAGATTTTCGTAATTAAAACAACAGGCCTAATGTTTATTAGAAATTATTTAAAATATTAAGAAATACGGGGAACCCCTGCGAGCTAAACACGCCAACCCCGTTGGAACCTCCGATACACATAATCATGTTATTTTTCTTTATAATAAAGGTGTAGGATTAATAATAACCCCAAAACTAAGATGGTAAATAATGTTAAATGTTCAAATCAAATTGTTTCGTATATTTTATAACAGCAGCTAATAAAGGTTAAAAGAACCAGCAAGGCTCAGGTCTACACTTTAAAAACCGAACCTAAAAGTTAGAAATACAAAATTAATTGCTTCAAAGTTTGAAATCAGCTATTAATGGAAATATTTGAGAAAACAGCTGTTTTATCTGTTATTTTATTCAATTGGTTGCTATGGTAATAAATGTAAATACATGAGTTGGTTCATCAGTTTAGGCCTAACCTAAGATTTTTCCGAGTAAATTTACATTGAAATAAAAAATGTTTTTATCAAAATCAATTATAGCTCATGTTATTCAGGGATAGTGTATCTCCTTAATAACTATTTTTTCAATCGGTTCAGTTGTTCCAGAGATTATTCCCTACACACAAACAAACAAGCAAATTTTACCTCTTTATAATATTACTATATATGTGTATAAACACTTTAATTAAATGTTCGGTAAAAGTATTTTACATACTATTTGAAGTGCAATGAAGATATTCAAACGACCTTGAAATTATGATTCTAGGATATTTCCCCCCCAAAAATACAGTTTGTTCATATTCCTTGAAGGAATAAAACGAGCTGTGAGTTGTATTTCTTGAGTCCTTTTTTACGCAGTTGCAAGGATGGTCAAGGAAAAAATAAATCAGAAATGAACAAAATTTCATCAATTGTATAATAGGTTCTGAGATTATTTTTGCACTTGTTTTCATATCCCTAGCTCGAACCTTATAGAATCCTGCCGTTTTTTCACATTGAGATATGAAATTATAGTAGTGATGTCGTCGATATTACAAGAGGACAATGTGAAATGAGGCGAAAGAGGTTTATGAAAAGATGCATTCTTATTCAGCTAGTTTGTGTTGTAATTAGAATAAGTGGACGCAAAATAATTAGTGATTCGATTTGACAGATCTTGTAGGGTCTACATTATTGGATTGATACGAGGAAACTATACCTTTATCTATCCCAGTTTGATATCGCCTTAACATTAAATTAATATTATCCCATATGTTTCGAGAATTATTCCAACACCTTTTTCATAAAGATTTAAAATAAATAGTAAATTTTAGATAATTTCAAAAAGATCTATATTGTTTCAAATTTAGTTCATCAAAATTATCTTAAAAAAAAAACCTGAAACTTACATAAAACTGAAACTACGTTTGCGTTTAATAGGCTACTCTTTATTAATAAAACTTGTACCTGATAGTTGTTGGTACACCCTGTAAGCCCTGTGTTCTACACACTTGGTATTTGTTGTTAAAAAGAGTTTTTCTGGCTAACGAACTAGTTTGGAAACCAACGTGTGTACCAAATTTAGACCATATCGAAATTAAAATGCGGCTGTTAGAGTTCGAACACAATATACTGTATATAACTTTAAATGACACCGCAAAACGTATTCTAGGGAGCACGATCGGTGCTCATTGATTACTCCCGACGTTAGATCTCACCGTAAGAGTATCTGCATACCCTCATTTTTCCTATCGAATTTCGCAAATAAAAGACTAATAACAATTCATAACTAACGTGATTTATTTAGTTGGGACAATTTGTATTACCGGCTTTGGAAATTAGCACCATTCCACGTCAGCCGGCAGCAAACACAGCGTTGACATTCCACTTTGTACCTTTACTCTACAGTATTCTAATTACATTCTTTTTGTCGAGTCTCTGAGGCTCGGCTTTGTTTTACTTTGTAATTGTGTTAGAGAATGAAAACTTTAAAGAAAACAGAAAACAAAAAGCACTACTTTAATAGAATTGCTTGGGGGACGATTTGATTTTATACTTTAATTAAATTAGAACAATTTAATTAGATTTAAGTAACACCGCGCAGCAGATGGTCTTCTCTTCAACGTCGTTGTTAAACAATAGCTGACGAATCTACAGGTTGTTCCAAAACGTCAGAAGCTTTTTCTCCTCACTAAATTAAAGCAAAACGTATACTCGTCATCAATGTTGTTAAACAACGAATGATGAAATAGTTATTTGTGTATTTCGGCTACGCCTCAGGCGTTAATGTTTATTGGGCGTAAAACACACAAAGTTTTTCCTACAGCTACTTTTAAATTAGCGTTTTGGTTTTGAAAAAGATCTGTTTTACAGAGGTTAGTCCCACAATAATCAAATGTTTTAGAACATCGTAGGCTACATCAGCTGTTTACTTTGTGCAAAGTAAACAGCTGGCGTGAGTTAAAGTAAAACAAAGACGAATAAATTACTTGACGCTGAACCCAAGTAGTTTAGTTTGCGCACTGCTGTAAGTGTGCAAAAACGCACTTTACTAACTTGATGTAGGAAAAGGTAAATTTCCAGTAGAACTGACGCTGTTTTCACAAGATTGACTACGAAACGACACACCACTACCAGCAATCATCGGACCATGCCTAAAATATCGTTGAACAAGGGATACCTTGAGTATTGATCTAGAAACGTACCCGGACATACATGTGTACAAATTACACTAAATGTACGAGTTATTTTTCTAAAAGTAAAAATAAAAATACACAATTCTCAACAAAAATACGTTTACTGTAGTTATAATTTAGTTGTAGCTCATGTGTCACTGAAGATGATGACTTTGTCGTTGAAACGGGTTCGACCAATAAGAATAAAATAGGTTAGGCCTGGAAAGTAATTTTAAGTCTAGGCCTAACCTAAAATTACTGTACGTGTGTTGCCGTTAAGGCAGGTAAAATACATTAAATAGGCCTACACACACAATAATTTTAGGTTAGGCCTGGACTGATGAACCAAAATTTTATGTATATTGAATGTATTTCAGCGCTTGACGATAATATCTGAACTACGCCGGACGGAACCGATCGTCCCCTAATTTAAATCGCCTTTACACATAACACCGACACATTAAAATTAAAACGCATATATCAGTGGGATAGTACGCACCCTAACTCGAAGGGTATAGTAGGCCTACTCATGAGACGAAGGTAATATATAATAGTGATTTATGTTTACGCTTTATGTTCGTCAGTATAAGGCAGTGAAACTATTCAAATTTCGAACAGCCCCCAAAATTTCTAACTTTGGATATGGGTTAAGTTTTAATTCCAAAAACATTTTATAAATTTAACTTTTCTCTACCCCCCACTAAACAGTTAGAGGCGTGTCTCCATACTTTTAACTGACCCTGTATACAAAGTTCGTATGTTTGCCTTACCTTTGTACTATTATTTGCTACATGGGAACAGATTTCCGCGTGACCTTTTATTATTTCGCCTTAGAGATTCATAAATTAAACTACATACACTATTTTATAACTAATTTAATTATTAAGATACGACATTTTCTAAGACGAACAATGAAATTTAACGTCATTCCACGTCAGCCTGCAGCTATAATCCTCGTCTATCAAATTATGTACCGTTGACATTTCACTTTGTACTCTGTACAACTATTCTAATTACATTCTTTTTGTTAAGTCCCGAGTCTTTGTTTTACTTTGTAATTGTATCAAAGAATGGAAACTTGAAAGAAAACACGAAAATAAAAAGCATTACTTTAACACAATTGCTCAGGGAATGATTTGATTTTATAGTTTAAGGGAATTAGAATGCTAATTGCATTTCTGATATCGCGCAGATTGTTTTATCCGTCTACAGCCAAGTTAAAAGAAAAGTTGAAAATTTATATCGAAATATAATTTAAACTAGCAAGTAAAATTACGTAAAAACTGCGCAATCGCTTCGCTCACCAACGAATTGCGCCAAAGCAAATGCAAACAGTTTACAGTATTTTATAATCTGATATTTTCACTGAATTAACTATTGATTACTATAGGGGCATATGTATCGGAATAGGGTGGTGTGGGTGCGGCATCTTCTGTTATGACTCATACCCAGAACAGCGATTTTTTTGTGTGAATTACATTATTTTCTTACTTAATAGAGCGATACAAAACTAACGTAAAAACGCTGTTGGTGTTAAAATCGAGGACGAAGAGTCCGGCTGTTACTTGGAAATGGTGCGAAGTTTCAGTCCACCTCTGACGGGGACATTTCGACGTGGGTATGACAGGGAAAGGTGATAAAATTTAGCTCCCTCACTGATTATTGAAAAGATCAAATATCAAAACTCTGAACATAATTTAATGCTATAGGCCTACTTATATAATGATAATTATTACAAAGATACCACTTACTTCATCTATACTAATATTATAAAGAGGTAAAATTTGTGTGTTTGTTTGTACGTAGGGGGGAAAAAAGCTACACTATCCCTGAGTAACATAGGCTATAATTTATTTTGATAAAACATTTTTATTTCAATATTTGTAAATTTAGTCTGAAAATATTCTTAGGTTAGGCCTAGACTGATAAACCAACACATGTATTTATATTTATTACCATAGCAACAAATTGAATAAAATAACAGAAAACAGCTGTTTTCTCTAATATTTTCATTAACAGCTGATTTCAAACTTAGAAGCAATTATTTGTACGTCTAACTTTTAGGTTAGGTTTTTATTAAAGTGTAGACTTGAGCCTTGCTGGTTCTTTTGACCTTTATTATAACTGCAGTCATAAAATATACGAAATAATTTGATTTGAACATTTAACATTATTTACCGCCTTAGCATTGGGGTTATTATTAATCCTACACTTTTATTTTAAAGAAAACATAACATGATTATGTGTATAGAAGGTTCCAACGGGGTTGGCGTGCGGAGCACGAAGGGGGTTTCCCTATTATTTTATATTTAAATATTGTATTATATAATTCATATAATTTTACTACCGCTATATCTATTCCATAAAATATATATATATATATATATTACTAGGGGCTCCGCCGGTGATTGCCAACCCCGGCGGCGACCCCATGACCCCAAGGTGAATTCAATGCATACACATTACTGTTAGTATGTATAGATGTATACTCAATATTTCCACGGACATGACGACTAAGCGATGACGTATACATAGCTAATGTAAGACAGAGATCGAAATAGACACGATCATCCACAAAATTTAGAATTGCGATATGCGTTGATATTTCAAAATTAACATTTAAATAATCAACATTTCAAACAAATTTTGAAATTACCAACTAAAGGAAGCAATATAATATGTACACTAGATGTTTGACTTATAATAAAGTAAGCCTTTTGTTTGCTTTTACTTAATCTAAAAAACTGTCAATTATGAAGAATAGTTTACCTGATTATAAATTTACCAAATTGGTTGCAAATAACGTGTTTTGGTTCAATGATGGCCTAAGTTAAAATTATGTTAAGTTTTTGATACAAATCAGTTGTTTTATTTATAGGCTAGTGTGTAACAATAGATGTTTAAACTGAATTATAATACATTAAGTACTTTTCTTAGATTGTTTATTGTGATTGCTTTAATTTGTTAATTAAATCTAAAAAAGCTGTTGGTTGTGAAGAATAATAAACTGACTGATTTTAAATTTGCTTAGTTGGTTGCTATGGCAATGAATGTAAACAAACATGTTATTTCCTTTGGTAATTAGCTTAGTGGACTGTACTTTGTTTTAATTCAAATACCTGACAATTATTATGTGTAGTTAGATAATTTATATATTACCTCTTGGATTTAATTCTAATGTTCCATCCTGTTAAAATTAAAAATATTCCATCTGATTCAACAAGTAATGAAACAGGTATAAATAGATATTATAATTTGAGATATAGTTTGACTATATCACTCGTGCATCACTGAAAATGGCGACTTTGTTGTTGAAACGCGTTTGAGTTAATACACGTATTAGTTGTGAGATTTTGTGTTCTGTTCTAACTTTATTCTATCAAGTATATCTTCTCACAAGACAAGCTCAATATTTATTTATTAAATCAAATGGTTAGAAGTTTTATTAGAGAGAGTTCTTTTACAAAGTTAGAATAATACAGAACTTAAAAGAACACTGAGAAAAGTAGAGAAAAAGAAATGTAACAGAATAACAATAATGAAACATATGTTTTTTCATATAAAGTTAAAATAATTGCTTTCTTGACAATTGTCATATTTTATGAATACTAAACCCATGTGTTGCTAAGCTTTTGACCCAATCAGCTGTTTAATCTGTATATGGCTGGAAGTAAACTAATTTTCAAAATGATCACGCATTAAAATCAAAATTTCACAAAATCATTTCTTAGTGTGCGTCTTTAAATCCATACCTTTGAATTTACGTATTTGTATCTTAAGTGGGTTTTGCTCCACGTTGATTCTATGTCAGTCAATTATTCATTCAATTATGACAAAGTTTATATATATAGATTTATTATTATTGTTACTATACAGATATATGTTATGTATTAATTATTGTTATGTTCTGGAATAAATTTACTAGGGAATTTTACATAGAAAATATGAGGTATTACAAGGTCTCTTATGGTGAGACCTAAGGTAGGGAGTAGTAAATAAGCACCGATCATGGTTCAAAGAACACGTGTTATAATTAAATAAACGGTACCAGGAACTGGCACATACTTTCTCACAAACATATTTAAATTATTAAACAGATTCACTGTGACTTCATAATTGTAGGAGGGGTAGGAGTAGTGGTGATTTATTAAAGTAGGAGATTAACTAATAATTATTATTATTATCTAGAGAGAAAACTATTCGATCGATTTCGAACAAATTTACACCAAACACGTCAATTAGGGCTGTATAGATGCATTAATTTTTTTTTAAAAAACAAACCTTTTTATGGCCAAAAAACACCCAAAAATCAGTTATTATTATTAGCTAAACGAGAATTTTTAGAAAGATGCGGTTTTTTGCATATGGTAAGGGTACATTAAAGGCTACAAATAACCCAAATTTTATTAAAATCGTTATAGGCGGTTTAAAAAAAAAACATAATAACTTATTTTTTGGGGGTAGTTTTGCCAAAAAGGGAGTTGTTCTTCAAAATTTTCCAAACCCATTTTTCGTGCATCTATACAGGCCCACTTGACATGTCTGGTGCAAATTTGTTTGAAATCGATCGAATAGTTTTCGCTCTAGCTTTGTAAACATACAGACATACAGACAGACATTTTGTTAAAAAAACACTTTTTTGGACTCAGGGGGTCCCAAAACGGATATTTCCACAAAAATCTCAACATCGATTTTTTTGCGATCACTATACTTTCTCTTTAATACTATAGTATAGTGAGAAAGTAAAATTGTATGTATATGTGTGGCACATGTTGGTGTTCTAAGTCGCTCGGATGAGTTTGTTATCAAAAAAAAATTCAGTAACCGGAAGCACGTTTTCTTGACTGGAAGTAATTTTTGTTGAGAGTTTTCATACTAGAATTAAACTTGTATGAGTTTTATCTGGATAAATATATACAAGCGATTATTCTGGACATTTTGTTTTTTACATGACCTTATAGCTCGTCTGGTTCTTCCATAATCGATCAGAACGTAAAATACCGTGTCTTTTTAACCCTAGAGCCGGCAATGTTAACAAAACGGATTTTTTGTCGTTTGCAAGAATTTTTTCAAAAATCCACCAAAAATAGTAAATGAACCCCAATCCAAAAGTGTTCCGTTGCTTTTTTTTTAAAGAAAGGTCCAAATAATTTATATATACCAGTAAAAGAAATATAGATGTAAAATTTACAAAGTTATTAGCTCAAGAAACAAAACAAGTTCAGTTACAAAAGGTAAAAGTTCAACTGTAATCCTTCATAAAAATTAGTAAACATTTTTTGTAATTTTTTCATAAATGTAAAAAGTTTCGTAATTTAGTTCTAGATAAAACTGTATACAAATATGTATCAATTTCAAATTTCGTTATGTTCCACAGCATAAATGATCAATTTCAACAGTTTTTATGTTCCTACTACAAGATTGCTAACAAAACTAGGCCTAGTTTGAATAGTAATTTAGGAATATATCCTTTGCCCAAAAATGAAATATTATTATAAGAAAGTGTAGAGAATAAATCAAAGGATTTAACTTGTATACTTGCAAATTATTATTTCATAAAAGTATTTGACATAGTTTTAGTTAAATCACAAAATTAGATCAAACGAATTAAACTTCTCACGAACGCATCAAATACGACGTTCTGTTTGAAAAACCGTTGGAAGTGTAACTGGGAGCGTGAGAAAGTCGAGTTTTGAATTTCTCATTTGACAGCATTTCTCAGCACTGTACGAACAGAACCGTTAGAGTAAATATGGTTTGCTTTACACCAAATGAAAGATTGAACAATAGCTAAATAGGTATAAACAAGTCTATTGAAATAATTCGAATTCTAAGAGATATCTTGAATGAAAAATGTGCTGTTTTATTGGTTTAAATCTGTCCAATTGCAAAGGTTTACAGACAATTCCATATCTTTAGAACTATACAGGTGACTTTTGATTGGATGGCAGTTTTAGAAAGTTAAAATCTTGACGAATCGAAAGGTATCTCTATAATATTGTCAAAATATCCCGGTCGAGCGATAGCGAGCTTCAAAGAAATGACAAAGTTGAGTCTTTCTATTTGATTTATTCACGCGGCGTTGGCTTTTCAGAAAACTAATATTTTAAAACAATGATTACATATAGGCCAGTTAAATAAGATCATTTTGGAGCCATTTCTGGAAATAAATGTTGGAAAGCTGGAAATCGTTTTGATCGCTTTATTTAACATCTAATTGAAGTATCCTAGGTTTGCACCACCCCCCGCTGCGAGCTTCAAAGGAGGGGTCCAAAAAACCCCAACATTTTCGGCCTTTTTTCAGTTTTTTGCTTTTAACTCCTAAAGTAAGCATCTTACAGAAAATTTTACTCTTTTATAAATTAAAGAATATTAAATTCTGCGTTGATTGGTTACCCACAATGTTTAATTTGACCGAGAAATATTGTCAAAATCAATGGTCATCAAATGATGATTTTTACCAACTTTGCTTAAAAAGTTACTATTAAGACTTTTAAACGTCTGTACCGTGGAATCGGCTGTTCTAAATGAAAAGACGTACTGAATGAAAGTTGTAGAACATTTAATTCTGCGTTCAGCAAGTACCTAACATTTCAAATTCGATCAAGTCTTCAAAAAGAAAATTAAATTTTTCGATCTGCAGTTATACGCGTAGCAGTTAGCAAAAAGGTACCTTCCAGTCACAAATCTACTCCACACTAATTATGTTTAGAAATTGGTATTCTTAATTAAAAACTCGTCAGTAACATTTATAATAATAACTTTTAATAAAATTTAAGAAAAAACTATTTGAAATTAATGATACATTTAAATATATTGTCAATGAAATATCGAAACAGGAATGTATAAATTTGGAAATATTTTAATATGTATTATTGCATTTTGTATTTGCAAATAATAATAAGAAATAATATTTATATACAATTAAGTCAAAAATAAAGTCGTTAATAAAGTTTTTGAAGTGGAAGGTTCATAAAAAATATAGAGTCGACCGACATTGGTTCTTCTGTGGTAAATGCGAAGGGTAAGTCGTTAAGAAGGGGTCCCGTTATCTCCTATAGTACAACGCATTTAGAATGGCGAGTGGGCTCGCATACGCAGGAAAGCCCGCCTCCCACCAACTTCAGTCTCAGTCAAATAGTAAAAAAAGGACAGTCAGTGTCAAATCTGCTCAGACGTGCGTTGCTGTGTTGTATATGTCGTGTGTATAAAGCCATCGTGTATAAAGCCTGCAATAATGGAAGTGTCTCTGCAAATAGAACAATTTTGTGGCGTTACCTTCTCCACAACAGAGCAATACGTTGATGCCAGATTTTCTAGAATTCGACAAGATGAAACAGTTGTCATGAAGTTTTTAGGCTGGTTTTCAGCACATAATCCTTTTCCAGTTGGAGAAATCATCATGTCAATCAGTACTGGAGTAGTAAGGGGACAAAAAGATAAATTGTCATCAAGCCTATGAGATTGGAATTCAATGTATGGAAAATATAATAGGCAGCAATTTCAAGGATGTGAAGTTTCAAAGGAAGAAACGAGTGTCACCCCTTAAGTGTGCTACTTCCAAAGTCAGGATTCATGACGAGGATATACCGGTCAGCTCTGATACTATTTTCAGGCGCATTTCATTTTTCAAGAAGTCTGACGAAGATCTCAAGAAATACTTTGAATTTGAGCTGGCACCTTACCCACTTTCAATTTTTGATGACATAGGAATGCGAAAAACACGTAAATCTGTTTTTTATGACTTATTTGACCCTTTCACCAGTGAAGATGAGGAATTACACTGCTTGGACGACCCTGTGTATGTCATTGATGGTGGATTTCTTCTGCACCGAGTGGTATGGCAGAGTAAAGAAAGGTTTTCACACATCCTAACGAGATATGTTGATTATGTTAAAAAATATTACGGAAAATCAGGCACCACCTTCGTGTTTGATGGGTATCCAGAAGATGCATCCATGAGGAGCACTAAAACAGCTGAGCGCCTTCGACGAAAATTTAAGTTGTCTGCATCCAACGTAGAATTCGATGAAACTATGACAGCTACTATGTCAAAAGAGCAGTTTTTATCCAATGACCACAACAAGCAGCGCCTCATTTATATGCTTCGTGCAAAGCTGGAGCATGAAGGGTTTCTGGTCAAGGTAGCAGTGGAAGATGCTGACTGAGACATTGTCACGACTGCTATAGGCATGGCAGATACGTCATCATACGTTGCAATTGTTGGAGAGGACACGGATCTCCTCATACTCCTCACAGCCATTGCACCAAACTACAGGAATATCGTATTGATCAAAGCCTGGAAAGGGTGCGTGTGAGAACACTTTATACTCTCCCACTAAATTCAAGTTTTCTGATGCTGCCAAAACCAACATCCTTTTTTGCATGCCTTCAGCGGTTGTGATACAACTTCAGCATTTTTCCGGCAGGGAAAAATAAAATTTGTCAAGACTCTGGAGAAAAACCCACTGTTGCAAGAGGCTGTGACTATATTTAACAGCGACTGTGCCACCCCAGATGAGATAGATTTAGTTAGTCAGAGTTTCCTCGAAGCTGTTTATGGGGATAAACACAGCCAGGCTTCACTCAATACAATAAGGTACGACCACTTCATCAAAACAATTTCCAAGAGCACAATGAACCTGGCATCCCTCCCACCAACTCAGGCTGCTGCTCGGGTACACGCTTTAAGGACATACCACCAGGTCCAGATGTGGCTGGGACGTGAGAAAGACCCCCTCCAGTGGGGATGGAAGATGACTGGAAAAGGCTTGCTCCCCAGAACAACAACAAAAGAACCAGCTCCAGCAGCGGTTCTGCAAAGTGTGTCATGCAAGTGTGCAATGGGGTGCCGAGGAGGATGCAGCTGCCAGAAAGTAGGGTTGAAATGCTCCTACATATGCTACGAGTGCAAAGGGCAGTCCTGCTCAAATGCTCCCGATGATGAAGCATCAACCCTTATCAGTGAACATGGCTTGGAACTGCTCGTGGAGGATTTGGATGAATCAGGTACCTATTACATTTACACTCTGTCTTCATAACATTGCTTGTATTATTATTTTTTTAAATTAAAAATGTTCATTGACTGTACTTAGACGTTTACAGATACACGTATTTCAACGTTCATACACTGATTCAAATTCCCTAATATTTACTCTGACTAAAAATCAAATTTAAAGTTCTGATTCAAACTCAAAATTCATAGTCATATTCGAAATTTAAAGTCAAACTCGACTTTATTTTTTTGTTACAGAGGAACACATTGCAGAAAAAGAATTAGAGGTTGGTGGTGAGTATACCACAGAAGAACCCATGCTTGATGAATCTGTTTACGGGCCTTCCACTTCTAAATGCCAAAAACTGTATTAATAACTTTATTTTTGACTTAATTGTATATTGTATATAATTCTTATTAGTTTTAGCAAAAACAGTGGATTATGACTATACATAACAAAAAGTGCCCAAAAATCTAAAATATTTAACATTCTTGTTTTGATATTTAATTCACAATAATGTAAATGTATCATTAATTTTAAATAGTTTTTTCTTAAATTTTATTAAAAGTTATTATTATAAATTTTACTGACGAGTTTTTAATTAAAAATACCAATTTATAAACATAATTAGTGTGGAGTAGATTTGTGACTGGAAGGTGCCTTTTTGCTAACAGCTACGCGTATAACTGCAGATCGAAAAATTCAATTTTCTATTTGTAGACTTGATCGAATTTTGAATGTTAGGTACTTGCTGAACGCAGAATTAAATGTTCTACAACTTTCATTCAGTAGGTCTTTTCATTTAGAACAGCCGATTCCACGGTACGGACGTTTAAAAGTCATAATAGTAACTTTTTAAGCAAAGTGGGTAAAAATCATCATTTTTTGACCATCGGTTTTGACAATATTTCTCGGTCAAATTAGACATTGTGGGTAACCATTCAACGCAGAATTTAATGCTCTTTAATTTATAAAAGAATAAAATTTTCTGTAAGATGCTTACTTTAGGAGTTAAAAGCAAAAAACCGAAAAAAGGCCGAAAATATTGGGGTTTTTTGGACCCCTCCTTTGAATCTCGCAGCGGGGGGTGGTGCAAACCTAGGATACTTCAATTTGATGTCAAATAAAGCGATCAAATCGATTTCCAGCTTTCCAACATTTATTTCCACCTCCAGGTCTTATTTAACTGGGCTAATATGTAAATATACGTTTTAGAAAACAAATTTAAACACAAAAATTAAAGTTTAAATTATTTCCTTTCCAACCGTTTTTGGCTTTTGGAGATTAGAAGGTTTTTAGTGAGTTAAATATTCGATAAAATCACGCGTTACAAATGTGTTGTCTCGCAGCACGATGTGATCGCATCCATATGTTATCTGCCGGTTCAGGGTTAACCACGCTAAGAATTGCCCGCTGCGAGCGAAGCGAAGTAGTCCATAATCCGAGGCCGCATGGTCGAACAAAGCAGCGCGTGAGCGTAACTGGAGGCTGAGGTGGAAACCAATTCTACTAATATATTTTTAGTTTATGCAGCTATTGAGAGCCCTCATTGGGAGTAGATCAATTTCCCAAATAGTTGGTTGAAACCATAAAACTAATAAACTCAACTTTGGAAATTCGCTCAACTCACATCAGTGGTTCAGCTGCGTGAACACCAGCTCATTCATTTTGTTTTTTATTTATTTTTTGGTCGTTTCTTTTTATAAATAAAAAATCCCATACTGTTTCAACATTGATCATTACATATTTAGACCACACCCCTATCGAGACACTGCCTATAAATAGTTAATAACCTTAGCCTATAATTAAGTCAGTTATAAGTGTGTAACTGTAACGGACACTGATGATGATGACTTGATAATCGAAACGCGTTTGAGAGTTGAACGTTTTTGTGAGACAATATGTTCTGATTGTTATTTTTGCAGCATGTTTACAAACTGGAAATACATTCTGGCTAGAGATTGTAAGTAACTACTTCAGGCTATTGTGTAGGGTTACAAAAAAGAGGGACAAAGAGTTCAGCTATCAATCATAAACATTTTGAAAACGACACAAATTCAACTCTTTTTCACAGAAAAAAAAACGTAAAAGGAAATTCGTAAAATCTAGTTACCGCTTGAAAGGATATAAAGCCACCGCTGTACTCCTTTGAAAGAAATAGTTACCGACAGGTAGAATTCAATTTATGCCTGGTGACAAGTAATTGAACTAATTAAAACTGTAAAACGGTAACGGTATTAAAGTTGTAAAGCTTCTACTGCACCGGCTGATTCAATCAGCTTATTGATTGGATTACACGTCACGAGAAATCCATCTGCCGAGTAGTTTACAAAGCTACAATGCAAATAAATCTAGAACTGATTAGTATTTGTGAGAGTCTGAGAATATCTCTCACATTTAAACATATAGTGTACGGGTGGCAAGTTTTATGTGGTATGACGACGGAAGTAGAGCAAACGGTTGTTGGATCGATAATTACTGACTATCGTGTTGTCCAAATGAAACCAATTCCTAATTAATATTGTTTGAATCAACAGCGTTTCAAGAAAAATTATATATCCTTTTATGGTACGACGGCGGAAGAATTGCAAACGGTGGTTAGATAACTCATAATCTACCGAGATAGATTTAAAAATTAAGGAAATATATTATTTGCACCGGCTGATTCAATCAGTTTATTGATTGGATTGTACGTCACGAGAAATGTCGAGTAGTTGTACAAAGCTACAACGTAAATAAAAATATAGAACTGATTACTAATTGCAAGAGTTTGAGGATATCTCTCATATTTAAACATATAGCGTACGGTTAACAAGTTTTATGAGGTATGACAGCGGAAGTAGAGCAAACGGTTGTTAGATCGATAATTATTGACTGCAGTGTTGTCTAAATTAAACGAACTAGTAATTAATATTGTTTGGATGTACGGCGTTTTAAGAAAAAATATATATCTTTTTGTGGAACGACGGTGGAAGAAGTGAAAACGATGGTTAGATAGTTTATAATCTACCAAGATAGATTTTAAAATTAAGGAAATCTGTTATTTGTTGAATCAGTTTTCTAGTAAATAATGTTTCCTATTTAATTTTCAGGAAATATAACTGGAAAATAAAAACCAAAACAGCTGAAGGCGGTACAGTCAGTTTTTTATTGAAACTAACACCTTCCGTTATTACAGACCGCCATTACATTGATTACAATTAAGCAAGGGCAAGGCGTGCCTCTTACAGGACCTGACTTTACACAGAACAGTAATAACCGTTAGGGTTAATGTTTTCCTAAACTCTGACGGAACGAGAAAAAAGTAACTGGGTAACTTAAACTTTAACTTTAACAGGAAGTAGAGTTTTCTAACAACCTTCGCTCCATAAACATTACTTGTTATTAGCGAATTTCCATAGGAACGATGAGCTATTGCAGTGACTCATGAGGTGAGACCTAAGGTCGGGAATGGTGAATGAGCATTGATCCCGGTTCAAGAACACGTTTTGGGGTGTCATTAAACATTATCACATATATTATTTCTCAAGGCCATTTTATTGTCGGTACGCCATAACTTCCTTAATACATCATCAAATTACATGAATGAGACATCATTTTAAAGCTTTCCTTAACCGCTACACCGGAAAAATATACAAAATACAATTATACGAGAAAATACAAAAAAAAAAAAAAGAAATGAAGAATCCGAAACTAGCAGTGATGTAAGATCAAGTAAGTTGTAGAGATATTTTCCTGGCGTTGGCAACACTGATGATAACAATACCCAGCTGGAGAGTACCAGTGGTGTGTACTTTAAAATAATTAAGTGGGATTTGAGTAAGTTATAATGCGAATGCTTCCCACGGGTCAGCTAGTATATATATATATATATATATATATTGAAAATAAGGTCATGCAATACACCATTATCTTATCTTATTAAACGAGCAATTCTTGAATATTTATAAATTTATTTTCTGGGACCTCGCTAACGGCTCTGACGATGTGGATGAAAATTTGCATACAGGGGTTTTTGACGTCGGGAATCGAATGCGCTAGGTCTTATGTCTGCAAAAATGCGGTAAGTAGTTCTTTTCATCTATGTAAATTCTGAAATTCTTATATGTACCACCTTTTAAGTCACTAAGTAGGCGAATAGATACATCATAGATACAATGCAGATGTTTTACAAACAGATGCTAATCTTTTAATTTATCATTATTTACCATATTAGCTTTAGGGTTATTATTAATCCTATACCTTTATTATAAAGAAAACACAACATAATTATGTGTATGGAAGGTTCCAACGGGGTTGGCGTTTTCCCCTAGTAGTTTATTAAAAGGCAAACAGAAAGGCGTAAACTATAACTTATTATCTTGGTTAATTACAAAGTAATGGGCAATCAAAGTTCTGGAAAATTGTATTTAACCTACTTATTCCTAATATTAGCAATTTAATAACCTGCTGCGATGTACATTAACAATACAATTTTCCTCCAGCTACTACTTTAAGACGTATTTTCTGCCTCAATAATACGGGAGAAAGAACAACTTATCAACCCAGTGGAAAAGGTCCATATAAAAAGCATTGAATTTACAGGCCGTGAGGTGAGTGATGAAACTCTCTATGCGCGTAGGAGGGGAGGTAAAAGAGGGGAGACATAAACCAACCAAGGTGGTTGATTTTTGTTTCCCTAGCAGCTGTCCCGCGCATGCGCAAACCTTCTCTTTGCCACTGCGCATCCCCAATACAGTTTCATCACTCGCCTCACGAATAATACTTTCTATAAAGTGTATTCAATCCTTTTTATATCGGTACTTTTCCGTCCGCTAAATCATATGTTAGTAAAACAGCTGCTGAAACAACAATGCATCAATGAACTTCGATGGCTGTGTGTATTCTTGGCATAACCTCAATTGTTTTTGTAAATATGAATACACATGTTTGAATAAAGGATCGTCCATAGTAAAAGGCAAATTATTCAATTAAACTGTAGCTGGTGGAAAAATCGGTGTCTTACGGGAAGAAAGTATTTTAGGCGCCCTCAAGAAAATTACTGATGTTAGTTTTATACGCACTACACTGTTTCTATCTTTATTAGTGTTACTGGCATGCAGATTAAAAACCAATAAATGTAGGACATTGCTTAAATGTGTATTTATTTTAAAACATATTTCAAGAATTTTTACATGTATATTTTTGAACATATTCCGGAAAATGTTATTAAAAATATAACTTTACCTAACCATGTTTTTTTTCTCTCCAATTCCATCTCTATAACTAGCTTGGGACCGTTGAGACATTACGTTAGGCTAGGTCACTTGGTCTATAGAAAAGAAGAGCTTAGACTCTTGGGGTGAGACCTAAGGACAGGATTAGTACATCAGCATCTTATATTATTCAGAAACAGGCAGATGCAAACGTAAAAATGTTTGTTTTTTCGTACCAGCGCTGTGCAATAACAGAGTGTTTGGGACACGCCCCATCCTTTGTCTGGGCCCACCAGTAATATAATTTGTTTACATTAAGGTTACTGTTGTTGGTTACTTCGGTATATTAATGCACGTGTAGTGAACATATATTTAGCGAAACATGTTGGACCCTGCCAGTACACATAATAGTTATAGTCTCCAATTGTGTATAAGCAGACACAGGCTAACGAGTTTTGTGTCAGAATGTATTGAGGGTAGCTGCAAGACAGGTCAGCGATTACATTTTGGATTACGTAAATTATGAATAGATTTTTACTTTCCAACAAAAAATAAACTATAAATAAAATATTACTTCAGTATTCTCACCTCACCCTTATCTTAGGATATCTATGTGTCATTTCACTGTACCTGAAACAAACAAACAAAATTGATAAATGTTATTTCGTTGTTATAGAATGAATATACGGGGTGTTAAAAAAACTTGGAACCACCAAAATATCATATAAATGGATTGATAAATCAACGTAAAATCTGAACCACACCTATTATAAATTTATTTCTGGTGATTAAATGGTATTAATTTTGCTTAATTGAATGATGAAAGCACCAAAGCAGCAACAATCTATTCCATTATTATTCACACAAAACTGAGTTTGATTTAGACAGGCAATACTGTTGACAACAAGCAGCTGTATCCAACAAATATGTTGCCTGTACTCACCTTTACTTGAGTTTGCCGATGAGTTAGTGGGGGGAGACCTGCGCACTAGCCCATTATTTTCCCCCTCCACTAAAAGCTTCCCTTTACAATATTCCATTTCAAGTTGGAATTTACGTTACTTGAGTGGGAAAAGCTAGCTCCAATCACCTACTGCCAAACTTAACTTGGACTCTACTTTTTTTAACGAAACAAGTACTTTTTTTGGACTGCCTTTGCAAGTAATAATGACTACTTGGTCAAAACCTCATATTGTTAGGTAATATGTTTTGTTTTATAAACAAATGCACTTATTTCCTTACTCATTTATTTTCTTTTACTTAAAAAACGAAACATCTTCGAAGCACAAATTGGAGGACCAGAAGATTGTACCAGTCTTGAGCGTTATCTCAATTAAATTTTAACTGGAGGTGACTGGGCCCGTTTAAGAGGATTGTATAAAATAAACTGTATGGTTCAAGGGAGTACATATATCAATAAAAAAGTAATAACGCCAGTAATAAAAAAAAGTAATAATTCCATCATCGATTTCTAATTTTATTTCTTTGAATGTACGTAATAATGATATTATTTTTTAAACGTTAACCTCCAACTTAACTTTTTGTGTCCACTTCAATAATATCAAATATTAATTATAAATTATAATTAGCTTATGTTAAAATAAAATGCTTACTATTTTCTAGCTGGCATAATTAACTGGGGACAAGTGATTTACTATATTACCTTAAAATAACAATATGTACATAAACGTTATTCCCATATCAAATAACTGTACTTCGGAAGTGGCGGTGCGGCACCTCCTCGCACTCATTTAAAAACGATTTCATAATGATGTAATAATTAATTTTATCACAAATCGGTGAATTGGATAGTTTAGATCAATTCATTGGCTACAACATTCCCGCTGGAAGTTTGTTTATAACCCAAAAATAAAAAAAATTCCTCGCTTAGTAACTTTTCCATGTCAGTCTGTGATAATTCTCAAATATTTTCAGTTATTAAAATTCGAAATACCTGTTAAAATAAAAGTTTTTTATACTGTTAGAATCCGTTTTTTATGTAGATTAAGAATATCTAAATTTTATGTTACTGAAGCCTTTCCATCGAGTTACAACAGCGAGTTAACGACAGCGCGCATATTACTGAAATATTACCAGCTGGTGTGTGTCAGCATGGTGACGTCATAGGCGATCGATACTGGGTCACCGTAAATGATCAAAATGGTATAGCCCTTGTTACAGAGGCCTGCTTAATTCGCCATCGCAGAACGGAAAGATAAGTCAGCGACATTGAAAGTGGAAAGGTGTCCAGTTACAAGAAGGCATCGCTGCGCATGCGCGGATTTGTCCTTAGAGTGTCGCATAGAAGTAGATTAAGAATGAAACTTGGGTTTGCAAATCGTGTCGACAGATGGAGTGATGGTTCAGAATCTGAATGAATTGAAAGTATATTTTAAATGCAGCATATACTACAGCTATGGTAACGTTTCTCTGTTTGAGAACACAGTAAAACAAAAACAAGCTAAACTTTTACCTATCGAATCTCCAAGTAGGGCTTTAATTCAGTCGAGGACTAGCAAACTAAACTTAATGAACAATATAGGCCCCTCCCCTAGCTGACTGCCACTCCCTCGGCACTAGTCAGTTGTTGTTCTGACTCCGGTCTGTCAACCCGTTTTGTCTTCAGGTGTTTGATGTTTACGGTTAGTAGTATAATTAGGTTTACATTATTTACTTTATCATAGGCCTAGATCTCTAGGTTTATGTTTCCTTAGGGTTTAGTCCTTTGATAAAGGGAGTTGATTCATATTCCCGAAACGTGGTGTATAGATTTTAAACACACAAATGATGGAAAATGTCCGAATAATTATTAACAATATAGTAGCTTTGCTTCCAAAAGAAGTACAATTTGGCAACATTGGAGGCCTAGATTATCGTATTTCAGGCTTATATATATTTTCATAAGCTTTATGCCTCAAACATGTGCACGCATACAATTCAAAATCGATTACCACGAAATTCATGTAAAAAATATATTTTTCATAAACTTTCTGGGCTAAACTGTAACACAATCTCAGAACTGATTACTGTCAGGTTGAAATGACTTCGTCGGTTTCGAGAACCGAAACTCCACTAATAAATCTTAGTAGCTCGAGGACCATTCTTGGCACAAAACACGTTTTAATCAGTCCAAATTCAACAAAAACAATCTTTGGACAGTGTGGATTTAATTGCAAAACAGGAAGAAGGCGTGGTCCTGTAACCTGGACAAATTGACAACAATGGTTTCACTTGAAAGTTTAATCAGTAGAAAGGGAAAAGGCAACGAAGGAAGAGTAAACGAAATTTAACAATATATATAAGGAATCGGCCTAGTAAGGGTTTAACTCTCGTGCCGAGATCGCGTTTAATATCATTTGACCGGAAACATGGCTAATAGCTTTGGTTATTTACATTGCTCGTTTCTCTAAAGCTGAAATCAACCAAACACAAGAGAATTTTGTTTAGATTAATATTTTGTCTTAGTCTTCAAACTATTTTAAATTTCTGAAAACCGGTTAATTTGTTAGGAGTGTTGGACAGAGAGTTCAATTACATTCCAACGAAGGATCGACCACAAAAATATTTCGTTAAGGTGGACAAAGAGTCTGGATATTTTCTGATACACAGCTGAACTCTTTTCACCACCTGAATTTTATCAGTCGAATTTCTTGAAAATTAGAAAACATCTGGATGATATTTGCCATTATAATGATTACTTGTTGCAGTTTTCTGAAATGTAATTGTTTTATTTTAAATTTAAACATGATGTTATTTAGCTTCCAAGAATGCAATTATTATAATAATGGGTAATTAATTACCTTATTTTTATTTTTAGAGTGCTCGACGGATAAAAATAAGGTAATTAATTACCCATTATTATAATTGTTTTATGTATATCTCGAAAATACAATAATAATTCGATCACGCAGCTGTACAGCTGACTTGAGTTTTGCGAATCTCCAAAGTTGATTTTATATGTTTTAGGGTTTCAACCAACCATTTGGAAAAATTGTCTACTCACGAGGACGCTGAATTACTGTCTGCGTGTAAAAAATATATCAATAGAACTTGTATCCACCTCAGCCTCCAGTCCCGGCCCACGCGCAGCTTCGTTCCACACAAAGCGGAAAAACTCGCGAGTTTTCACCTCGACCTTGCGGCCTCGGATTATGGACTACTTCGTTTCGCTCGTCAGGTACGGTTTTGCTATTTTACGTTTTGACCGATTTTTGGGGAACCAGACGGGCTATAATATCGTTTAAAAATAAAAAATGTACAGCATAATCTCCTACATTTATATGTTTATATGAAACAAAAGAAAAGATTCATTATAGTATGAAAAATCTAAAAAAATGTACTTCCTGCCGAAAACTGCTACCAGGTGTCGGTTATTATTTTTTTTTTTTGCTAACGAACTAGTTTGAACAATTTAGAAAACCAACGTGTGTACAGTAGGAAATATATGTGAAGAAGCGATTCGCGCAAGTAGGGATGTGAGTGTGGAAGGGAGGAGGTATGTTATGTGTGGCGGGGTGGGGGATTTGACTGCTGAGTACACTACTACCCAGTCTGTTTTTTACGGCCGGAGCGCAGCTCATGGCTTACTGTGTCACTGTCACTATTTGTGGACTTTCATAATTACATGTTTAATAAACTTATTACTACATCTTAAATTACATTACAATGTATTAATTAAATAACGTTAGAATAACTTAAGTTAGAATAGATTTTAATTAAGATAACGTTAGAATATATTAATTAAGATAACGTATGAATACGTATTAGCTGACTGGTATTAGCTATATTATTTTTTCAAGAAATAGCATACTATAAAAAATATTGTTGACTATACCTTGTGTACTGAGTTGCATGTTTTCAGCTCTTACATTTCCAGATTTTTCATAGCGCACATTATTTAAACAATTGTTTTCCTTTATTACTAAATAAAATTTTGTTTAAATGAGTAAAATTTATTCAGTTTGTGCTCTTTTGAGTGGTACTCACGATTTATAATAAATATCAGAGCTTGAAGCCCATGGCCTTAAGAATATAGCATTCATGCTTGACCACCTGCTAAAATTTAAACAACTCCGAACGGCTGAAATTTTTTTCTTGAATCATAGCTAAGAACACCCTCGATCAAGGAACCTTTCAAATAAAATATAAAAAGTAAATGTGTGTGGTCGTGGGACACCCGTCAGGAACGAAGTTCATCACGCCTTTTCTTCAATTCTTTTACCAGCCTTAACGGCAACATACAAACATAATTTTAATCTTTTAATTGCCGTTTATTATTATTTTGTTTTCTATACAAATATTTACTGTTCCATACGTTTAATTTTATTATAATAAAGGTGTAGAATTAATTATAACATCAAAGCTAAGATGGTAAACACAGTTAAACGTCCATTCATTGTAAATAAATTCAATAAACATAAATGTTGGGTTATCAGTCTAGGCCTAACCTAACATTATTACGTGTATGTTTAATTTATTTTACCAGTCTTAATGGCAATATAAATACAATAATTTTAGGTTAGGGCTGTACTTAAAATTACTTTCTAGGCCTGACGTAAAATTATTGTACGTTTGTTGGCGTTAGGGCAGGTAAAATAATTAAATATACTCACGATAAATTTAGGTTAGGCCTATACTGCTGAACTAACATTTTATGTTTATTGAATGTATTTTAGCGCTTGACGATAGTGTCTGAACTACGCCGGAAGGAACCGATCGTCTCTTAATTTAAATTCATGAACCAAAACACATGTTTCTTGAATGTATTTACATTCACTGCCTTAGCAAGTAATTTTATAACGTTTTTTCGTTACTCGTTTTTTATATTTGTCATTGCCATAGCAACCAATTAATAACACTTTTTTTTCGTTACGCATTACATTTTATATTTGTTAACTCCTACCGCAAACCGCGTTAAGGAACTTCATTCCAATAAAAAATAAATCAAAATCGGTTCATCCGTTTGTGAGCTACGCTGCCACTTACAGATACACTCGTTAAACTTATAGGGTCTCTGTTTGCATCGGGGGCTAAAAACAAGCGTTCACGAAATGAAAGCATAAAACGTGAAGTGGCAGTCAAGCTTGATAACTTGTTTAATTATTAATGCAACAATTTTTAATAAATCTCTAAACTCGGAATAAATAAATCAAGAACTAAATTATTCTGCGATGAAACGCCAATTTTTATCTCGATTCGGACAAAATTTATATAGGATACTGTTGGCAGGAAACGATTAAACGATGATTAAGTAGACGCTGTATGACGCAAGGCGAGGGCTGGAAGAGTGCCGCAATCAGTCGATAAATCTGAATAAAGGGAAGTTTGTACGCCAAATAAACTCTGTCGATCCATTAAAACTGTATTATAAATCAGCGTATGAGTGTTTATTTGTTCAAATTGTTTGTATAGGGTGATGGCAAAGTCGTACCTTCGTAGTGGATTTAAAACTCCGATTGATTGTTTTTCCCGATCAAAAGGGGTCAAGGCATTAAGCCCCCCCCCCCCCCCCCCCGATTCGAGGAATTAAATTTTAAATATTGTTTAAACTGACGTCCACCAAACCAAACGTTTACACATAGCTACATGGACGAGACATAAAGTGCGTCGAAATACAGGGTGTTACAAAAAGGTTGGGCTGACTATGCATTTTCATATTCTGTTTCTTTCAATTTTTAATAAAACATAAATAAAAAATTAAACAATTTGGAGTTTTTCCAGTCCCTATTTTTAATGGAATTTTCCTTTGAAATTGTTAAATGGTCGCCATTTTGATATTTATTAACCAATTTTTGCAATTAAAGTGTTATTCGATTTGAAATGAAAAGGGCTCCAAATTCAGTGTCTAGTAAAATTTTATTTTAGTAGCTGGTTTTCATGGAATTTGACTTTAAAAATTTTAAATGGCCGCCATTTTGAAATTTGATGAGTCTGATCAAAGATATTTTTGGAAAATGTTTACAGCTATAGAGTTAAAGTGTATACCAAGTTTCATAAAAATATTTCCAAGGGATTTTGAGTTATGAATGATTTTTTTCGACTTATTTTTGCATGTAGAATCTGAATCTGCATAGCCTGATACAAAAATGACTAAACAAATTTTTAATTAAAAAAAATTATGGTTTTAGGCTTATTTTGGTTGTAGACAATTACCAAGAAATTATGTTTTTAGTTTTTTGGCGATAACTCGGTTATCCTTTGACCTACTGAAACTAAAAAAACAGCATTTTGTCTGTCGTTAAAAAAGAAAAACATTTTGTCTCTTGTACATTTTTTTGTAAACGGTTTTCAAGATATTCCACGTTAAAAACTTGTAACGGCCGCCATTTGAAAATTATAAAAATAAATTCTTTGTGTTTGATACACTTGTTAGTCGTAGCATTATAAAAGGCTTATTCCAAATTTGAACTCGATATCTTATCTATTTCCAGAGTTACAGTAAGTTTTTGTAAAAACAAAACAAAATGGCGTCTAGCTGCTAAACAAAGTGGAAATTGAAAAAATTTTATTCTTCATTTTCAGCTTAGGATCACACATAGAAAATGAAAATGCATTGCCAGCCCTGCCGTTTTGTAACATTCTGTATACAACGGGTACAACAATCATGTTTTACCTTGTAGGGCCTACTGAACAAATATACAAGTAAGATAAAGGTATTTTTTAGCAAGTTTCCACAGGAAAGATGAGCTATTGCAGTTACTCTTATTGTGAGACCTAAGTGGTCATTGAGCACCGATCATGGTCCCCAGAACGCGTTTTGGGGTGTCATTAAAAATGTTATACAGGGTATCTCAAAAGTAAGTGAACGGCGTTATATTGTTGCAACCATTTCAGGTTACGCAACAAAACTTGGTACATCGTTCCTCTAAAAGATAAACGGTACCAAAAACTGGCACATACTTTATCACAAACATGTTTAAATTATTAAACAGATTCACTGTGACTTCATAATTGTAGGTGGGGTAGGAGAGGTGATTTATTAAAGTAGGAGATTAACTAATAAATATTATTATTATATAGAGAGAAAACTATGCGATCAATTTCGAACAAATTTGCACCAAACACGTCAATTAGGGCTGTATAGATGCAACAAAAATAGTTTTGAAAATTTTTGAAAAACAACCCCCTTTGTGGCCAAAAAACCCC
>JAGFPH010000139.1:395266-437058 GCA_018207615.1 Philaenus spumarius
TCTGGAAGATTCTACAACATTCTCGACCCTTCTGGAATATTCTATAACATTCTGGAATATTCTACAACATTCTCGAATATTCTGGAAGATTATATATCGTTCTGGAACATTCTGCAATATTCTCGAACTTTCCGGAAGATTCTATAACATTCTGGAACATTATACAAAATTCTCAAATATTCTGTTTGGAATATTCTAGAACATTCTGGGAGCTACATTCTGGAACATTCCGGCCACTTCAGCTCTCGATTCCCAACTGCATCACCTACATAAGAAGGCCATTGGCGCGATCCGCTGTTTTGACATCCACATCTCCGAACCCAACCCCTGCAGTTCCGAACCGAGAGTTAACATACCATATAACCCCCATAAGCCTGCTCGGATGGGCTGCACTCATAGACACCCACGCATAGACATAGACAAACCAACCTTCTAGTTATTGTATATATTTATTTGCGATATCCGACTCATTCTTCACAATATCTCCCAAACCACTGAACCGATTGCCGTGCAATTTGTGCATCTTCAAAAATCATCTATATATTTCATAAATATGTTCAGAGCCATATGTTGGGCCATATCTCACTAAGATACGTTCTAGAACTAGATACGTTAGATATTCACTAAATTCAAAATACGTTCTTAGGATCTCACTAAGAAAGGGGTTCAGGGTTTCTGGACTAATGGACGTTTCGTTAAATCCTCTTCTTCATTTTTGACTTTGATCTAGCTTGTAATGTTTTTGTGACACCTACTAGCAAGAAAATGTCCGTGTGGTGATCCAGGCACTCCACTACAAGTTTACCTGACAACCTGGTCATCCTTCAGTTGGAGGGGAGGGAGGAATAGGAATTTTAAGTACAGGGAGGTCTATTTTTATTTATTTATCTAGCTATGTAAATACAAAAACCAAAGGAGGTTTGTATAATTATATTTTTGTTTTTATACTACGGTATATATAATGTTCCGTAATATAAACAATTTAGGTATTATTGTTTTATCTAAAAAAAAATGTAGAAAGAATAAATAAATATATAAATAATATTCGTCTTAGAAGCACGGGAATTCATCTTCTACAACAAAGTAGATTGTAATTTCCGTCAATAGAGTTGATACATAAACTGAAAACAAACCAGCGGTGTGGCAATCCCATGTGCAGAATAACATGGAACAATATAGAAAATATGAAAATCCAAGAAATTCTTGGTTCCATCTCTAATTAAAAGGGTTACAAAATTATTCTCTTGGGAAATAGAAGCAATACGGCTGAGGACATCTAACGAATTACTCAAGGAGCCAAAAATGATTTTCACTTGACATGAAGGTTACATAAAGTCACTTAGTATGATACTAACTGTATTTAATTAAAAGAAAGCTTTTTACAAAAAGAAAGTTAGTCTGGAGTATTTCATTTTCTTTCCTTCAAATTATTACTTCTGAGAACAATTTTGTTTAATGCAAAATCTCTTTCTTTAATTTTTAACATTTATACTTAATTGTTTTGTTTTTTTCTGTCGAGAAGAAGAAAGGTTGTAAAGGGCGGGGTGGTGGTACTTCTTTTCTAATAAAATGGAACCTTATTGTTCCCGAAAGTAAAAGCACTTGTGAAGGAAATCACTTGATTGTAATGTCTATTCTGCTTTAAATTAGTTCTCTTTTTACTGGAAACTTAATTGATAAGTTGAAAATTAAAAATGTCCTCGTATGAATTTGTACCTTACTCAATTAGCCTTATGCCAGCACACCATAACATTGTATATGTGCTTTGTTAGTTTTGACCAGCGCCTCTACTAAAAAGAATAATCAGCTGTTTATTCTAGTTCCTCTCCGTTTATAGGCTAGTGGCTCCATCCGTGATCGCTTCTCTCACCAACACCAGCGCCGGCTCAAGGTGAAGCCAATGCAAATAGATTATTGTATACTCTGATATTTTCACGGAAATGATGAATAAACTGTGACTTATACGCAGCTAATGTAAGACACGAAAATCAAATATATTATTTCTCAAGGCCATTTTTTGTCGGTACGCCATAACTTCCTTAATACATCATCAAATTAAATGAATGAGGCATCATTTTAAAGCTTTCCTTAACAGCTACATCGGAAAAATATACAAAATACAATTATACGAAAAAAAAGAAATAAAGAATCCGAAAGTAACAGTGATGTATGATCAAGTAAGTTACAGGAATATTTTCCTGGGGTGGCAACACTGATGATAACAATACCCAGCTGGAGAGTTGCCGTTACGCCACTACATTGTTATTTTTAATTAATTGTAAGCGTGGTTATAAACAGCATTGTGGATAGCCTACACCTATTTATTGTTGTTTACCTTCTGCAAGTTGGTAAGTTGTTTAAAAATATATAATAACAATAACAAAATTATTTCTCTTTAACATGGATTTAAATGAATAAAACACTGTTAGTAAGTTAGAATGCGAATTCTTCGCACGGGTCAGCTAGTCCCCAATAATTACAATTGCAGCATGCGTTGTAATTTCACCATTCATATTTAAATAATCAAAATTTCAAACAAATTTTGATATTAACAACTAAAGAAAACAAAATAATATGTAACACCAGATGTTTAATTTATAATACAGTAAGCCTGTTGTTTGATTCTGCCTAATTTAAAAAAAACTGCTAATTGTGAAGAATAATTACCTGATTCTAAATTTGGCAAATTCTTTGCAAATAAACGCGTTTTGGTTCATTTTAGGCCTGTCCTAATATTACTGTATGTTCAGTTTTTCCTCCGAATCAGCTGTTTCATTTATAATACGTAACAACAGACGTTTGAATTAAATTATATTACTTGTGCTGTATCATATGTACAGTAAGCATGTTTCGTTGATTTTACTTTCTCCACCCTATACGTAGTATATGGAGAAAGTATTGTTTTCGTAAAAATGTTCGAATTTGAATTTTCAGTTGAATTATCTGTTTTGGTGCTCCCAGAACCCCAAAAAATGGTTTAGTGCAATTATCTGTGTTGGTGCTCCCTGAACCCAAAAATATTTTTAGTGGAATTTTTTGTTTTAGTGCTCCCTGAACCCAAAAAAGTGTTTTTAGAGTGGTATCTGTCTGTCAGTCTGTCAGTATGTATACAAGACCAGAGAGGACACTATTGGTCCGATTTTCATGAAATTTGGTATGTAGGTACTAAACCTTAATATCTCCAGGCGTTTTTTTCATTTTTTGGAATTTTTAATTTTCAAGGGTAATTTACCCGTAAAAACCCATAAAAAACTACAAAAATGCAAATTTATCAAAAACGGCTCTAACGATTTTGATCAAATTTTCAGTATTTATAGTGCTTAAGATGCCAAACAAAATGACACCACCCGCTTTTATCAAAACTTCGGCGTTTTATAATTATGGGGAAATGTTTAAAAATAAACAAGTTTATGTTGTCAATCTAGCATCGCGGCGGCCGCACGGGGTAGCACCATGGTAGCGATCACGGCCAGTAATTCAAAGGTCGCGCGATCGAATCCCACCTTGGACAATAACTTTTTTATACTATTGACGTAGGTAGAATATTATTTTTTTGTTTTGTTCTAAAAAGTAATAAATAAAATGATTGAAAACAATATTATTTTGACTACAGTAAGTTGGGAGAAAGTTTGTGTCAGTTAACTGATACCGTTTATTTGTTTTTGTTTGGTTTTAGTTTGTCAATCTATCCTAATAAAGCTGTTGGCTGTGAAGAATAATAAACTAATTATTTTCTGAGTTTGCTGAGTTCGTTGCTATGGTAACGAATGTAAACAAAATGTGTTGCTAAGCATTTATATGAACATCTGTTTTATCTGATATAGGGCTAGGAGTTAATCACCGAATGTTCGCTGTTTTTACAATTTAAAATAAAATGTTTGCAAAATCCTTTCTTAGTGCTGTAAGAATATACCTTACAATTTTTGTATTTGTATCTTAAGTATTAGTCAGGGCAAAGCCGCTTATAAATAGCCTATACTAGTGGACATGGCAATGCTTCGCTATTGCATGGTATTTTCATAACGTTGACTCAAAATAGTGAGCCCGAAGCGCTACGACCCTTTAACTGGCTCTGAACTAATTCAATAACGCCCACAACAATTCACTAAAGTTTCATTGCAATCGGATGAAAGGTATATAAATGCAAAATATTGACCCAAAATCGGTAAGACCATTTCTCTGTCAAATTAGATTCCCCGTACCTAAAAACATATAAAACGAAACCCCAACCTTATACCAGTTTAAAAATTTAATCAATTTTCTATTAGAATTAATAATGAAGGTTTTTTGTAAGAAAACAATAAAGTAAACTATAAAAACTAAAGGTTGTAACATATAAAATATCAATACTATTAATGCAACACTGCTTACCGTACTATCGTAGATATTAACCAACTAACCTAAAAAATTAACATATTTATTATTAATGTGTTATTCTGGTTGCTATGGTAATAATTCAAAAAGCTTTCAAGAAACTTGTGTTCATTTTATAGGCCTAACCTAAAATTGTACTAAACTTTTGATCCAATTCAGTTGTTTTATTAATAATGTGTAAAAATAATTATATTGAATTATAATAGACGTTTGAATTATATTACAGTTCATTACTTTTTCCTTTGTGTTTGTCTTTATTTTGTTAAACCAACCTAAATAAGTTGGTGGTTGTGAAAAATAATTAACTAGTTATAATGTGCTAATTTGATTGCTATGGTAATGAATGTAAATGTATTAAAAAACGTTATTTTGGTTTAATATAAACAGGCCACACCTAGAATTGTGTTGCTAAGCATTTGATACGAATCAGCTGTTTCATCTGTTATAGAGCTGCTTATGGGAGTGATGAATTTTCGCATTTTCTAACCTTTAAATTCCAAATTTTACAAAGTCCTTTCTTAGTGCGCCTCTACATTATTGGTCAGATGTACCTTCCAAATTTCAAGTCTCTAGCTTTAATAGAATCGGCTCTGCGTCAAGACATTGCATTCTATATATAGAGACTACGGGCTCTGCCCCTGGTCGCTTCGCGTCCCAGCCCCGCCTCAGCCTCAGATGGCTGCTTCGCTTCGCTCGCAGTTGGAAAATTCGCTAAAGAATCTCGTTAATCTTTGGCTCGTTTGTACATAGGTTTGTAAAAGTATGAAACCAGGCTTAAATATATTAACAGTAATTACAAGATTAATTATAACCTCAAATACATGCTTTAGAAACGTGAGAGGCTTTCATTACGATTATAGTCCTAGTTCTACTATCTTCTGTCAACTAAAGTTTTGAAACCAGTCCTAAATATGGTAAACATTATTGCAGGATTATCATAACCTCAATACTATGTTTCAGAAATGAGAAAGGCCTATATACAAAATTTACTATTATAATTTATCCATCTTTGCTAAGTTTACTTTTTTTTGACAAAATAAATTGTTAAATCAGGCTCAATTTATTCTAATTCCAACGTGCTAAACAGTATAAATTAACTTGTTTTTTAACAGTAGTTAAAAACTATCCAATGAACAGCTGATTTTGGATAATACTCACTCTCGGTTCTATTCCACTCTATTTCCAACGTGCTAAAACAGTATAAATTGGCTTGTTTATAAACAGCTGTTTTGATCGCTTTATTTACTATTTCGTTGTTATTTTGTAACCAACATGGCAACCCATAAGACACCAAGTTAAAATTTTTCAACTTTTAAATTAGGTTTTCTAAAAAAATTGCGTTTTTAGATGAAATACAACTATATGGGTGTACTTAAAAATCAAAACTACACCTAAATACAAAATTTCTTTGAATTCGTTAGAGCCATTTTCGAGATCCGCGACAGATACAAGAATTACTCATTTAAAGTAATAGGATATAGATTAATGACGTATACATTAACAGCTGATTTCATACTTTCAAACAATTTGTGTTAGATTTTTGTTTAGGAACAGGCTAAATCATGCCGGTTCTCTTCATATTATTATAACTGTTTTTGTATCTTAAACTTTAATTTAATATTATTTACTGTCAGTGTTTTGATGTTCAAAAATAATTGAATTAGCAGGAAGTCGGCGTGTGAAGCACGCATTCGTCTGTCGTAGTTTTAACTTATCTTACTCTAAAAACGCTCGACCGTACGATATTTATTTTCAATGTTTTTCAGCAACGTTTTAAAACAGCATTTATGAAGCTGCAATACACCTCGTTTTTGCAGAGATCGAAATGGAGTTACCCAGAAATTGAATAAACAATAATTAACTGGAAGTTGTACGAAGTTAGAGTTGGGGGGTGGGGGGCGGTAATCTGTCAATAAATCTGTATCAACTGAGCGAGGGGGATTGGAGGTCTTCTATTGTGAAACAATTCCAATATTTGATTTCAAATGCGAAATATTTTATAGACTTCGGAATTTTTCGTATACTTCAGATTTAATTATCTGGTCTTCATGAACATTATGTTACTAGTGTAGGTTAACCACCATGTCTAAAATTCTTTTTATCTGATCTTTCTTTGCTCTATCCGTTCCACAGTCACCGAATAGTATAGCACATGCGCAAGGTTGTTTCGTTGAAATATAACAGCTGTTTTCATACATCAGCTGTAATACACCAACAACTATGTGAACCTTTTAAGGTTATGTTTACAATTTATACTTTAAGTTTTGTATTGTTATTATAGGTATGATAATGTACATCTGATTCGTTCTATAATAAATTAATTACAAATTTGTATAAATAAACTCCCCATGAGTTTTGTTGGAACGAAGTTCCTTAACGCGAGTTGCGGTAGGAGTTAACAAATAGAAAGTGCAATGCGCAACGGAAAAAAGTGTTATTAGTTGGTTGCTATGGCAATGACAAATATAAAATACGAGTGACGAAAAAAGCGCTACTAAATTGGTTGCTATGGCAATGAATGTAAATACATTCAAGAAACATGTGTTTTGGTTCATCAATTTAAATGAAGAGACAATCGGTTCCGTCCGGCGTGGTTCAGATGTTATCGTCAATCGCTGAAATTTTAGGATAGGCCTAGAAAGTATTTTTAAGTCTAGGCCTAACCTAAAATTATTATATGATGTTGCTGTTAAGACAGGTAAAATCAACATTTACACAATAATTTTAGGTTAGACCTACACGTATGAACCAACGTTTTATGTTTATTGAATGTATTTACAATGAATGGACATTTAATAGTGTTTACCATCTTAGCATTAATGTTATAATTAATTCTACACCTTTATTATAATAACACTAGTAAGCTCCCGTGAAAAATCACAGCCAAATTAATTAGATACACATCAGAAATACATAATTTAAAAAATACTATTTAAAAACAATAGATTTTATCTAGGCCTACTTAACTAATAACTATGCTAACGGGGATTTTTAACTCAATAAATGTGTACAATTATAAAGATTATAAAATTGTAGGCTTATTTGTTAAAACATTTTATTTATATACGTTATTATATATTTGAAGAAAGATAAAAATATTATCTTTGAATGTCTTTTATTTCATTTTGATAGATCAAATGATTTAGAAGTTATTAATATCATAATAAAGAAATTAATGATAGAATGTTTATATTTTGTGCGAAGACGTACGAATGTTTCCGAAGTTGGACGAATTTGTTGATCTCTTCTTTAAATTTGTATAAACGAATATATTGATGATAAAAGGTATTGATGAATCATATACAGTTTACAACCTCAAATCAAATATGATAACTTATTACAGCATACGTTAGTTCTGTAATTCATATTTAAAAATATCTGGTTCATAAGTAGTTATAATGATTGAAGTTGTAAACATTACCCCAAAGTATAAGCGATACACTAGGTTCGTTTAAGTATTACAGATAATGGGTGAACTCAGGTGTTTTAGTGTATGTTACTCATGTACGTACGTATGTATGTTCGTACGGGCGTACACTGGCTTTTATATTAGTTGATTAAACGTATGGAAACAGTAAATATTTGTACAAAAAACAATCTAATAATAAACGGCAGTTGAAAGATTAAAATTATGTGTGTATGTTGCCGTTAAGACTGGTAAAAGAATTGAAGAAAAGGCGGGATGAACTTCGTTTGTGACGGTTTTCAAACGACCGCACAAGGTTTACTTTTTTTATACATGTCAAATAAAAATTAAACTATACCAAATATTAAACGTTACTACATTTATATTTAATTTGTAAAAATATAATTAAAATGTGATTGATTAAAGACATTTAAATATAAATACAGTGGTACTTTTTAATAAACTAAAACTAAAAATAAAATTTAAACATGCTTTTCCTAATAAAAGGACAACAAAATTGAACTGAAAATACAAAAATTATTATCTCTATATATAAAAATAAATATTTATTTGTTTGTTTGTCTTTTATACGCTCAGAAACTATTCGACCAATTTTACTAAAAATGTAACAGTTCATCTGTTTAAAAGGAGTGTTTAGACGATACAATTACCACAGTCTAAGGGTTTGCAATCTGGTTGCTACCCATGTACAATAAATATAAATTTAATTAACTTTCTACAAGATGAAAAGCTAAAATTATCTAATATTATTTTTAAGTGATATGAAAAACTATTTCAATTTGATTACATAAGTCAAAGGGATGGAACGGAATAACTACCGTTAAAATTCAATAATAATTTGATTTATGCACTTACTCTTTCTACATTCTCAAAACCTACACAACTAATTTCACTAAAATTTCACAATTTACACATATAGTACCAGGATTGTTTAGAGAATAAGGTTACTACAGTAAAAGAGATTTAATTGGTGGTAGCTACCCCTATACAATAAAAATAAATTGCAATAAGTTCTTAAAAACTACAAAGATAAAATAATTTAATATTGTTCTTAAGTGATATAAAAACCACATGCAATTAGACTACTTAAGTCAAAGGGATGAAATGGAATAATTACCCTTAAAATTAATTAATCATTTATACGATTACTTTTTCTTAATGCTAAAAAACAATTCTACAAATTTAAAAATGGTTCACATAAAGTAGCAGGATTGTTTAGAGAATATGGTCACAACAAAAAAATGGGGTAGCTTCCAACATATAACAAACATAAATTACACTAACTTCCTACAAGAAAATGCTACATTTGTGTAATATTATTTTTAAATGAAACACAAATCATTTACAATTCGATTACTTAAGTCAAAGTAATGGAATAGGATAACTACCCTTAAAAATAAATCAAGCAATAGCGTAGCATTGGCGGGTTCCCTAGCATGGGCGCACTCTTAAAAAAATGCATAAATAAGCTCCTTTTTATGCACCAAATGACATATATATGGAGTTTTATTTTGCACAATTTTTTAAATTTTTAGTTAAAGATAATAACAGCATATATGCATACAATATTGTTGTGTACATCACTTAACTATTATCCTTCATCCGATTGGGTTTACTAAAAGACCATCCGATATTGAACCAAAAGGGCTACAAAAAAGGTGTCTTGAATTTGTTTGTTTGTTAAAATGTACTGTTTTTTTTTAGTAATGTAGGTTTGCAACTTCCAAACAGCTGCCATTTTGAACACATGATTTTATTTAATCGCTTATATTTTTTGATCTACAGTACATCATTGTTAGGTTAAACTTTGTTAGACATGATGTTTTTTAGCTTCCGAGAATGCAATTGTTATAATAATGGGTAATTAATTACCTTATTTCAACCATCGAGCACTCTAAAATATATCCTTTTTGGATTACCGGTTTCGGTGGTTCACGCCACCATCATCAGATAAACCTAAAAAACATTCATTCCACTGTTGTGGAACACGTCGTAACAAACTATACACAGTTTACATTAAACATTAAGAAACACAAACACTTAAACAAATTTAAATATATACACTGTGTGAAAAATCAACTTCACATTTCTGATCCAAACCATGATAACTCGACAATTCGTTTAGCTATCAGAGCATTTGTCGAATTATTGTGTATTTTAACTCTGATGTAATTAGGAGTTATATTTTCCTTTAAACAAGTTCTGTTAAATTTCAAGTACATGATACATTTGTGCAGTTTTATTTTGAGGTTTTTGTAATTGTAAGCTATTTTGGTCTGACTGGCATCTATTTTAAACATGATGTTTTTTAGCTTCCAAGAATGCAATTATTATAATAATGTGTAATTAATTACCTTATTTCAACCGTCGATCACTCTAAAATATATCCTCTAAAATAAACTTTGTTACGTTAAAATTTGAACTCAATAAGCTAAACATTTCTATATATTTCTAGATAGGCTATGAATTATTTTGTACAAAAAACAAAATGGAAATATATCTGGAAAACGAAGCGTTTCCCGGCCTATGTTTATATGAACTTTTTTCTTATTTTTAGCTATACAATGAGCTTTCGAGAGATTGCCGCATAGGTCTGAATCATCCTGTATATACATTAAATGAAATACTATTATGTAGGATTAATACTATAAAAAACAAGACTTATTATTCTTACGACTTGCAGTTTAAGTACAAGATGGCCGACGTCTGAAGTATACTCTTGAGAAATAAAATGCAATTTAAGTTGTTGCGGAAAAGATGGAATAGTAGACGGCTTCTATAAATAAGTCACTTTGTAACGGTACATGGCGGAATAATAATATTTGCAACTTGTACCGTAAGCGACCATGTGGAACATAATGTACTGAAAATTACAAAATGTAATAATAATAATACGTCTTTATTAAACAGCATCTACCTGACAATACTCTTCGTTCAAAGACATTCAGAGGGGTTGTCATTAAATGTCATTACTTTACTTATACGACAAAGAAAAAGAAAAAAGAAAAATCGACGAAATAAGGAAGCACTTTTTTTAACGCAAGAAATTTTTTTGGAGATGTTTCGTTCTAGAATGAACCTTTAGGGGTTTATGTAAAAAATGAATACAGTATATGAGATTATTCTGTAGGCCTACATTTTGTTTTCTACACAACCTTATATCACGACTGGTTCCCTCAAAATCGACCACAACGTAAAATACCATAAAAGTACCAGTAAAAGTAAAATGAAAGGGTATTATTATAGGGCAGCTTTTTTTACGAGACCTATGGCCCGGAACACGATAAGCGCAGTCCCTAATCCGAATTTTTCCTCTGGGAGCGGAACGAAGAAGCGCGTGAACTGGGGTTGGAAGCGAGGTGTTAACAAATTCTAAATATATATTTCGTACAAGCAGGCAGTTATCCAACGTCTTTTGTGAGTAGACCAATTTCCCAAATAGTTGGTTGAAAGCAGAAAACATAATCTTAATTTTGGAAATTCGCTCGACTCAGCTGTTCAGCTGGGTGGTCGAATTATTTTTTTAAAATTTGTTGTGTTTGTTATGCGTGTAAGTTTTGTATCTCAACATTATGACAACTTCTGAGATGGTAAAAACATCCCAAAACGCGTCAAGAAAGGGAAATAGGTCAGTGAAGGATAAATAAAGGGTATTGTAAGTTATTATATTCTTTGCTAACTTTGTTATTTCTATTGTTTTCTAAAGTAATTTATTTATAAGCTCCAAAGTTAATTACGTTTAAAGTGTTCTTAAGGGTCTGCTCCAGTAAACGAGAAAGCAACCGGAAACGCAACCGCTTCCCACTGTATCCCTATCTAAACAGTGCAATTTCTTGCAGCCGAACGCTTTGACATTGCCTCATTTCAAACCATTTTATAAGTCTATCTTTTGTAATTGAGTGTTGAAAAAAAAACTGAATAATTCTTTACAAAATTTCGGATCCGTCTTGCAAATTATTTTTCATTATTAATTTATTATTGTGTTAGGAAAAAAATTCAAACTTTGTACTAACAAAATGTCAATTACATAACAAATCAAAATCATCTAAAAAAAATGTAAATTGCAAGACGGATGCGTATTGTGACTATGCTTAAAATGAGACCTTGCAAACGAAAAAAAAAGTAAACGAAATAAATGGTTTGAAATTTAACATTGCTCTTATGGGATAAAAATCCAAGATGGCCGCCACTACAGCAGACCCTTAACGCTTAAACTATAAACTAATTCCAATTCAAACAAGCCATAAAATACAATTTGACGCCCTTCTTTGAAATACGAGTTCCAGGAAAGATCTTACAGCCACTACGGACATCGCAGTTTGTAGTCAATTTCCATATTCTAATTGCTTCTCCTATTGTAGCCGTTGCTATGGTAACCAGGTATTGTTAGTCCCTGTCTGGCCATTGACTGTCTTTCTATAGTTATTGCACTTTGCCAGTTTTTATACAATTTGCAACGAACAAAACGAATTGTTGGTGCAAATAAACAATTAATTAGAACCAATACTAGTTCTTGAGTGGTGCAGCTCAAATACTCGAATAGAGGTAGGCGATAGAGCAGGTCAGGCCATGTGAGGTTGTATGTTTGGTTTTAACCTTAGCAAACTACCTTCGCCGAGAAATGTAAGAGAGATTTCAAAACTTTTTAAGTTAAAAAACGGCGACCGAAGCACGTTAGTACTAAGAGTAAGACGTTATAAAAATGTAATAAGTGGTTTGATTAGGACCAAAAGCCACCACCACCATATAGAGACAGATATATTTTAACTTAATACTTCCGTAATAGCAGATTTGTCTCCAGTTTTAAGTTTGGCAGTACACTCTGTTTCCAGAAAAAAATGCACTTTATACAAATACAGTACCGCTTTCATAGTTCGGATCCACACCGAGGGAAGCAACATTACACCTCTAAATTTAAAATCCCCAAACTAAATTTTCCAAAAATCCACAGATGAAGTAACTTCCACGACACATTGCATACCTGGAAATAATTACATTAATGACATTTGATTATAATACAATAAGTAACAAGAATCATAGCCTGGTTACCATGCCAACGGCAACAATTGGAATACAATGGAAATATCTTTGTTGTTATAATAATAACTTGAAAAGAGAATATTGTACAAATTGGCGTTAGTTGAAGTTCTGACGTTACTGCAATTACCCTACTCTTTGTAAACTTAGATTTTCGCTTTGTAACTTGTAATTGAATTGGAGTACGAACTTTTTAACAATAGGAATATAATTAAATTACCCGAGAATTTCTTTAGCGAAACTGTGATTTTATTACCCGATTGCACTTTGTTAGTTATTACTTTTAACTGTACTTATTTATTTATAATTATTTTTTAACTGCAATAGCGAATGAACGCGACAACCAATATTATAACATAAAAGATCCAGGGCCAGGAACACGTGGATATGACCAATGAAACAGAAAAAGAGTTTGGTATTGTGGGAAAATTCACTAGTAAGATTTATGAAATACTTGAAGAATAAAGATATAAAGTATTCGCAACAACTGGGAAAAAAATATTAAAGAGAAAGAATGGTTTAAAGAAAATCTATTACGAAATAAATTTCAGAAGGAAGAACAAGATGGTTTTTGACTTGAATTTATTTTTTGGGAGCGACGTTAGGACTATTTAGTCCTCTCTTCCACCTAACCCCAATAAACTACAAACATTTACAAAATAATTTTGTTTTAAATAAATAGTTCTTCAACAGACAAAAAATAAAAATAAATGTAGCTTATACAAATTATAAAAACATTAACAGCAATTGGTACTTACAGGACTTATTACAATCATATTAACTAAACATTTATACACATTCATAAAACTGAACAATAAACACTTCTAATGTACATCAATGGATGCATAATCCACGTTGTACAATAAATATGACATCAACAGCTTTGAAAACTGGACACGGTCGTCAGCTGACTTAATTATCCGGTAGTGAATTCCACAGACGGCAAGCGGACACAGTAAATGATTTATTATACTTCATAGTCCGGTGCAAAGGTATAGCAAGAGTAGTGCCACCTCTTCTAGTGCTCTTTGCACTTATGTTAGAGATATAGACATACTTTTCTGCCAGGTAAGTCGGCACTCCAGTTTGTAGAATATAATGTAACATCATCAGAGTATGATATGTCCGTAGTGCATTAAGTTAAGATGTTAAGAGTTTTATAATAAAGAGAAACATGACCATCCCGTTTTAAATAAAAAATAAAACGTATACAGTAATTCTGTGCCCCCTGCAATCTGTCATCCAACACCACGGACATGTCACCGACTACGGTGTTACAGTAAGTAAAATACGGAAATATAAGAGATTTTACAAGGAGCACTCTGATGTGGAACGGCAAGAGATCTTGCATTTTGTCTTAAGGTAATCCCTGCAAAAATTCTTTTACACGTCTCAGTCACATAATCTCTCCAAGTCAACTTATTATCAATGAGCAGTCCAAGGTCCTTAACTTTGTAACAGTAGTCTAAGATGTCGTTATCAAACTAAAGTCTGTTAAAGTTGTCTAAGTCTATTCTGTTCAACAGTCGAGAGTAACCCAAAATAATAGGCTGCGTTTTAGCCTTGTTGATTTTTAATCAGATTTTTCTAGACCACAGAGAAATATTTGAGATACCATGGTTCAAGCGTTCCACCGCTCTACCGGAATCCATTATTTTAAAGTGTAAATATATTTTAAAGTCATCTTCATATAAATGAAATTTACAGTATTTCGATATTACAATGTTAGCTCTTCCAGGAAGAGATAAGGGGATGACGTGGTGAAGACCTCGACCAGAAGGGAGGTATTGTCTGGAGAAAGAGAACACAAGGAACGCAGTTCCGGTATTTGTGCTGTAGGCCTATAGTTATGTTTAGATCTAGTAATTCAGATTCAAAGGAAAGAAAATCCAAACTTTGTATTCAAGACATAAATTACAATGTTTTTATTCGTACCGCCATTCAACCGCAGTGCAATTACACGGGCCAATGTTAACTTTGCATTTTGCTTTGTAATTTGTAATTGAGTTGAACTAGATAACCTCCCAACAATGGAAATATTACAAAGATAGCCGAGGATGATTTTAATAAAACTAGACAAGTTTTGTAAGAGAGTTTATTATTTCATTATATTTTCTTCTTTATAGCTTTGCAGTTGGAATTGCTGCGGGCTGTTAGTTAACCTATTTCAAGGCATAGGCTGTTCAAAAATAATACTGTCCAATGTGAAAGGTTTCCATTTAATTTGACTTCCTTAAGAAAAATATTAAATAATCACAGAAACTGTATGTATCGAATCTGCCCTATTTTAGAACTACTCAAATTATTTATATTTGTACACATATTTATCTTTATTCATTATTTAATGTTGTTTTTAAGATACTATTGTTAACAGTTTATTTTGGTGTAATAGTTTAATTTCAGCCGTACAATATCTGCTGTATTATATTTAGTATCTCCGAAACCATTCATATCCACGTTTAATATAAATTTTTATTGTTAATATAAGAAACAGTTTAGTAACATCTGACTCAGTTCACCGGTAGAATAACTGAATTTTGTACCATGCATTTTATAAATTGTATACATTTCAATTTACATTTACCTTCATTACTATGCTTTATTAGCGAATTTCCATAGGAAAGATTAGCTATTCAAATTACCCTTATGGTGAGACCTAAGTTTATTAATAGTAAATAAGCACCGATCATGGTCCCCAGTACACGTTTTCGGGTGGCATGTAAGTATATAAGTGTTTACACTCTAACGGCCGCATTTTACATTTGATTTGGTCCAAATTCACTACGGTACACACGGTTGGTTGGAAGTCGCTCAGACGAATTCGTTAGAAAAAATAATCCAACAACTGGAAGTATTTTTTTGACCGGAAGTAACAACTCTTTTCGATTTTTTGTACAAGAGTGAAACCTTTTCAGGGTTTTATCTAAAAAAATAAATAAATGTAGGCTATTATTCTGCACATTTTGTTTTTTACACAACCTTACATCTAGCTTGTTTCTCCCAAAATCAATCAAAACGGAAAATACCATAAAAGTGCCCGGTCCAAATCCACGTGAGGGGTTTCACCGTGGGGGCATCTTCTGATAAGAGGCCGATCTACCTGGCCTAGTCAAGGGAGACCCGAAAACATGAAACCTCGGAAAAAATTATGGTAAAGCTGAAATTTTCCCCACCAATAAACCACCACCAAAGGGTCATTTTAAAAAAGTTCCCAAAAATCCCCCTGGAGCTTCCCCCCCTACCCCCTCAAAGAATGAAAATGTCAATAACTGCGGAAACCCCTAAATCTACGGTACTAATAATCGGATCAAGTTGAATGTTTTTTTATTGTGTTTGTTATAACGTAGGCTACAATAATGGTCGTCTTTATTTTTACGGCAAACCTAATAGTTTTTTTATAAATAAAAGTAAATGCACGGAAAAACTATTTTTTTATCCTAAAACTCTGTACTTCAGCGTATAGGCTTTTTGGATGTCATATTACAGAAGAAAACCACGAATAAAAGTTGCAGATTATTTGTGAATTCAATAATGAAAAGGTTTGCTTATTTTCGTGCGGGCTGGCGCAGTAGAGGGGGAAGCAGCAATTTTTGGCTGCGATTACGAGCGGGCGACTATTAGCCCACTCAATAAATGTTTTATATCGGAACTAATTAGTGAAAAGCTGATTTTTCCATGGATTTTAGTTGATTATATAAGGAATATTTTCTGAAAATTCCCCGCCCCTCCATCTCTTATTTCCCCCCCTACCCCCTTAAAATTTATTTTTGAAAGACTTCTTTATTTTGTCAACTAAGAGATAAACAGCGAAAGAGTCATATTTATTTCGTTATTGTAATCCTTAAAACATTCTCTGTCAAAAATGTTCATAGAGTTTAAGCTGCAATAATTATTTTCCGTGTATTTTTAAATTTAATGTTAAAATTTTAACTTTTCTATTACAATAAATAAAATAAATATGAGGGAAAGGGGGACAATATGTCATAGTTTGGTTCAAACAATATTTTTCTTACTTTTCGTTCAAATTTAGAATCCTCCGACGACCGATGATTGGTAACTTGGTTACCGAAATGAACATCAGGGAACTGTAGTAATATAGGAACAAATTTTTCCAAGTTTATTTGTGTTGTGTGATCTTGTGGTAAGGGACCCGGTGTTTGCACCATTTTAATACACGCATTTTAATTTCATTGGCTTCACGTAGTGGCTTCATCAAATCAATGCAAATGTATTGTTTAGGTTAGTTGGGTTCAGTTAAAATTTGACCTAAAGTCTACTGCTACGGGATTTCAATACCTGGTACCTAATACCACACACAATCTATTTGTATTTGAGTTGCCTATCTTAACATGGCATAGTCCTCGCGGTCATATTAGAACTAATTGGGAAGCGAAGCAAGCTTAGATTACTCAAGGACTATCCTTGATGCGACGTAATTGGTGCCGGCAAGGACCTAAGGCATCACGGCAACTTGTCCAAACTAATTAAAACTGACTTGATTAATTTAGTTCCTAAATTAAAGTCGAAATAGTGTATTTAATCTTCCAATACGTGTCAATATAACAAATTAAATATGGCATTCTAATTTATTCTGATTTGAACTAGATTTAATACAATCACGAAATCATTTCAAATTAATCTATTTTGAAATTACGAATCACACAATGGAAACAATATTTCATATCGACTAAAAAAATGGTATTCGTGAACTTACTGGTGACGTTATATTTTTACAAATTACAAATGCAAGAGTAGATTTCTTTAAACATAATTAAAAAAGAAGATGGGATAACACAAGATCTGAAGATGGAGCGGTTGCTCTGAAACGCGTAAGTGTTATAACATGAAAGAAGTCACGTGGCGGAATCTACGTAAGGTAACTCATTGTTATTTAGAACAATTATGACTTGGACACTAAACAAACATGATTCTTAATAAAATAAAACTATACTGATTTGAAAAAACTAAACAAGTAACAGTTTTTGACAAATATAAAATAAGTTGTAAGATAGAGTGAAAAATCACGTGTATATTAATTTGATACACATGAGAAACGACTTCAATGTATCAAGTTTAAGGTGTTATAAAACTGAAGCAGGCTATGCGACTGGTTTTGAGGTTAGAAGTCGTTGAAAATACATACAATTGTATTTGTTTACAATTGTTTTTGTTTGCTTCGATTTTAAGAAGAATCTAATAAGGCCTTCAAACAACAAATTATATATTACTGGAAAAATGTCATTAGTGATTTTGAACATGTTAAATGTACAGATCCTTCAATTAAACATTTTATCAAAGACCTGAACAAAATTTTGGAACACAAAAGAAAAGATCATATATTTTAATAATAGGCGATTTTAAATCAGCGATTTTAACCCCAAATATTTTAAATCAGTCATTTAGGCAAAACAAAATTATTGTTCCCTTAAAATTTCACTTAAGTTTTCATCGACCGCAGGCCAATATTTGTAAATTACCAGAAGCTCAAACTTTTATGATTCTTTTAAAATAACAATAATTCAGACTAATAGCCCAATAAAATGATAGCTTGAAATATAGTTTTGTGCTTGTAGTCCTAATAGTCCAGTAGATATGTACATTGTACCTGGAAAAAATTCCGAAGTTTATGAAACTTTTACAGGTTGTTCAGGGGTGCTGTGGGATGACTCTGTCAAGTTTTCCAACTCGAGGACCCTGTGCTAATTTTGGGGGGGTCGAAAAACTTCAAAATTGTCGGACTTTTGTCGGTTTTTCACTTATAACTTCTAAACTAAGCGGTTTACGTCCAAAACATTTATTTTCAAAGTTTTAGAGCAGTAAATTTGATACAATTTGGTATCCTTAAACGTCTTCCTAAACTTACTATTAACCGAGATACAGCCGATCAAAGTTAGAAAAATTTTCTCAAAATGGCAAAAATTGGCCAAAACCTTCGTTTTTGGCCCTCTAACTATCAATTACCATCGGTTCTAAAGTAATTATGGTAATCACTCATCAATATCGACATGTTGGAACACGCGAGGGGGGGGGGGGGGTCCGCTGACCAAGTGCCTTTTTTTGTGAAGTGTATTTATTTCAATGTTATCGTGTTACCCTACTGCTGTAATTACTGCCAACCCATAATCTTGAACCTCAATAAACATATATTAGGTTATTGAAATCAATTACTAATAACCAAGAATTAATTAAAGAATATAATTGATATAAAAATAATGGTAGTATGTCCAATAATGCAAGTATATACAATTTATGTGTACAAACTTCATTAGGCCACCAACAATTTGAAGCGCTTGGGTTCTGCTGCACCAGCCTCGTAATCGTCGTCGTCGTTTTGAAAGTTGTCGGGGTCTATGAATCACTCAATTAACACTGGTGACTTTGTTACAAGATTGAATAATAATAAGGGGGGTTTTAAAAATAAAAAATGTACTTCTTCAGGATGACGAGAATAATAATATCCCCTTTGTTTGGTAATTTACCATCCCCAAGCAGATGGCAACTTCTCGTAGACCCCTTGGCTTCCCATCCACGTCTGGACTTGTTGGTAAGTCCTGAATGAATGGTACTTAGCGGCATCTCTGGTTGGTGGCGTCTGGCAAGTTGGCAGCTCGGCTTTGCCACGACAGTGGTGAAAATGCGGTATCTCAGGTCATCGAGGTTGTTATGTCCAATGTTCCCGCCATACAGTTTCACCAAGAACTTCTCTCCAACGTCAGCAATTTGAGCTGGAGCTGCCTAGGGGTCCTTGAACATCTCCAACATCTCGGAGAGGCCGGGGTTCTTCTGATACATCTGTATCACCTTCTTCTTCAAAATTCCAAAGGGTGCTGAAGACACGTGGTGTCGAAGCTATCGGTGGTGTCGCAGAACACCTGTGGCCCGTGTTTGAAAGAGTGGGAAGAATAAAGGACGGTTGGGGAAGTAGCCCCTTCCCACTCTTTTGGAAGTAGCCGTTTTTCTTTGAAAACCCCAAAGTATTCAGCAGCACCAGAAGATCAATGTCCTCCCCTGTAATGACAACACTGTCGTAATCCTCGGCAACTGAGACACCAGTCTGTACGATCAGCACATCAGCGTTTTCTACTCCCCTTGGCTTCCAGTTCACCCTTCAGCATCGTTATGAAATTCATCTTGTTTGTGTCGTTGGAGAGAAATGTTTTCTTGCGTGATGGTACTGACTGCTGTTGTCTTGGAGAACACAAACTTAGTAGAGGGGTTCAGCAAGGAACGCCGATAACGTTCTACTGCCTTGGTGCTTTCGTAGCTTATCCCACTAGGATAACCATCAAAAACCATTATGGCATTGCTCCCAAAGTGCCTTTTGATGTAGTCCACGTAGTTTTGGCAGACTACCTGGAATTTTGCTTCGCTTGACTTCGTCCAAACCACCCTATGTAGCAGGAACCCTCCATCAATGATATTGCATTTTCTCTGGGTGTAGTTTCCAGTCACCTGTCCTTTCAGCTCTGATGAAGTTCTTCATAAGAGTGCACATACGGAAATATTGAATCCAAAATGCTGCAGTTGGTACTCAGTTGGTCTTCTGAAGACTGGACAGCTTTTTGTCACACATTTTAGTGAAGGGTCCTCTGCATCAATTCTCGAATTGTAAGAAGCGTAAATAACGATGTTCAGCGCAAACAGGTTTCCTTCTTCCAACCCGCAACAGATCAATGATGAGTCCACCTAAGGCTGCGTATGCAAGGCTATGCCCGCGAACTGCTCTGGCATAAGCAAAGCATACCAAAACATTGAAATTATAAGAGAGACGAAAATGTTTAAGGCAAATTCTTCAAGACTAGATGTTTACGTCAATGGTATAAAGTTATTCTGTTAAAAACAGGTTTGTCTAACCATTATAAGATTTAGAAATGTGACAAAATTAATTTGTTTCACCGAGTTTTGTCACGCTCGTCAGCGGTTTATAAAAGTAAAATTTTTAAACAATTATTACACAAGTAAATATACTTTTTAGAAAGAAATTGTAAATACAAAAAATAAATTTTGAAACATTAAATTTCCAATGGTATTTGTGATTTTTTTTTTTTTTTTTTTTGAGATTGGAAGGTTTTTAGTGGTTGAAATATTCCATACAATCACGCGTTACAAATGTATTGTCGCGGCATGGAGTGACTGCACTATAGTGAAGTCTGCCGGTTGTAGGGTTAAAGAGGTCTGCACCACTCAGAGGACCCCCCCCCCGCGTGTTTCAACATGTCGATATTGATGAGTGATTACCATAATTACTGTAGAACCTATGGTAATTGATAGTTAGAGGGCCAAAAACGAAGGTTTTTGCCAATTTTTGCCATTTTGAGAAAATGTCTCTAACTTTGATCGGCTGTATCTCGGTTAATAGTAGGTTTAGGAAGAAGTTTAAGGATACCAAATTGTAGCAAATTTACTGTTCTACAACTTTGAAAATAAATGCTTTGGTCAAAAACCGCTTAGGTTAGAAGTTATAAGTGAAAAACCGACAAAAGTCCGAACATTTTGAAGTTTTTCGGCCCCCCCCCCCCCCACATTAGCACAGGGTCCTCGAGTTGGAAAACTTGACAGAGTCATCCCACAACACCCCCGAACAACCTATAAAAGTTTCATTAACTTCGGAATTTTTTCCAGCAGACCCCACTTTTTTTGCTCTGTCTACTGGACTATAAGTTGATTTTAGGCTGTCAAGAATGAAGTAAACAAAAAGTAATGTAGGCACACAAATTTTCCACGATTTCTAACCTCAAAACTAATCATATAGTAAATTATAGCCTATACTCGCTATATAATTCATAAAGAAAAGCATTGTGTTAAGATTAAGATCCAAATCAGCTGTTTTGTGTGTAATATGTAACAACAGATGTGTGAAGTTTAGTACAGTAAGGCTTTTCGTTTATTTTTTGTTTGCGTTTGTTAACCTTACTTAAAGAACTGTGAAACAAAAGTAACCGATTCAATTTGTTTAAGTTGGTTGCTATGATAATGAATGTAAATGCATTCAACAAAATTGTTTTTGTTCAGAATAGGCCACACCTAGAATTGTGATGCCAAGCTTTGGATTCAAATCAGCAGTTTTATCTGTTTTACACCTTAAAATCAATATTTTGCAAGATCCTTTCTTATTGGACTTCTACATAGTGGTACGAAGTTACCCTGGCAAGGATCTAGCGCCATCCTCTCTACTATAACCTGATAAATCACTGTTTACTTAGGGTGCACCATTCTCTCTGCTCTAATACTATAACCAGCTAAACCATTGTTTGCTTAGGGTGCGCCATCCTCTCTAATCTAATGCTATAACCAGATAAACCACAGTTTCCTTAGGATACGCCATCCTCTCTACTATAACCTGATAATCCACTGTTTGCTTAGGGAGCGCCATCCTCTCTACTCTAATACTATAACCAGATAAACCACTGTTTGCTTATGGTGCGCCGTCCTCTCTAATCTAATACTATAACCAGATAAATCACTATTTGCTCAGGGTTCACCATTCTCTCTGCTCTAATACTGTAACCAGTTAAACCACTGTTTGCTTAGGGTGCGCCATCCTCTCTAATCTAATACTATAACCAGATAAACCACTGTTTGCTTAGGGTGCGCCATCCTCTCTATTCTAATACTATAACCAGATAATCCACTGTTTGCTTAGGGTTCGCATTCTCTCTACTCTATCACTATAACCAGATAAACCACTGTTTGCTTAGAGTGCACCATGCTCTCTGCTATAATACAGTAACCAGATAAACCACTGTTCGCTTAGGGTGCGCCATCTTCTCTACTCTTATACTGTAATCAGATAATCCACTTTTTGCTTAGGGTGCGTCATCCTCTCTACTCTAATACTATAACCAGATAAACCACTGTTTACTTAGGGTGAGCCATTCTCTTTACTATTACGTCTACGTTATCTACAACATAACTATAACTAGAAAACCCGTAAAAACTTTAAATTACAAAATTTTAAATGAACACGAACAAAAGTTTAAGGAAAGGAAAACTATACCATTACTCCTTTTACAAAGTAAACAAGGCGTATTGAAATGGTTTGGACAAATATATCTCCTACACCATGCTACGCTAAGGTAACACCGTGCCTTTTTGTATTAAGAGCTCCATAAAACAAAAGTCGTTGACAGTTTTGCCATTAAATTCAGGGAGCCATTAGTGAAAGAGAGCGAGAGTAAATTTATCGTGTCTGAAACTGTTGCCTTCTTTTATTAGCTCGGAATGGGCTATTAGAAAGTTTGGCATACTAATTAGCAAATTTGCTAGGTCATTATAGTACTTAATCAACGGCTCTGTAAACCTCCTTGTGGAAAAATGTGGACAAAGTTTTTAGGATGAAACTCTATTGTTAGAAAATGCTACTAATGATCTTTCAAATATTAGCTCGGTTGGTAGAGCGGCGTGTTTTTACTTTCTCCACCCTATACGTAGTATATGGAGAAAGTATTGTTTTCGTAAAAATGTTCGAATTTGAATTTTCAGTTGAATTATCTGTTTTGGTGCTCCCAGAACCCCCAAAAAATGTTTAGTGCAATTATCTGTGTTGGTGCTCCCTGAACCCAAAAATATTTTTAGTGGAATTTTTTGTTTTGGTGCTCCCTGAACCAAAAAAAGTGTTTTTAGAGTGGTGTCTGTCTGTCAGTCTGTCTGTATGTATACACGACCAGAGAGGACACTATTGGTCCGATTTTCATGAAATTTGGTATGTAGGTACTAAACCCTAATATTTCCAGGCGTATTTTCATTTTTTTGAATTTTTAACTTTTAAGGGTAATTTACCCCTAAAAACCCATAAAAAACGACAAAAATGAAAATTTCTCAAAAACGGCTCTAACGATTTTGATCAAATTTTCAGTATTTATAGTGCTTAAGATGCCAAACAAAATGACACCACCCGCTTTTATCAAAACTTCGGCGTTTTATAATTATGGGGAAATGTTTAAAAATAAACAAGTTTGTGTTTGTGTTGTCAATCTAGCATCGCGGCAGCGGCCGCACGGGGTAGCACCACGGTAGCGAGCACGGCCAGTAATTCAAAGGTCGCGCGATCGAATCCCGCCTGGGACAATAATTTTTTTATACGATTGACGTAGGTAGAATATTATTTTTTTGTTTTGTTCTAAAAAGTAGTATAAAATAAAATGATTAAAAACAATATTATTTTGATTACAGTAAGTTGGGAGAAAGTTTGTGTCAGTTAACTGATACCGATTATTTTATTTCTATTTGAAAAATATACGGGGTGCTTAGATTCTTCCAATTTTATAACGCTCAAGGCGTGGCAGACAGAACAATTTCTAATTAATAATTTCTTTTATTAATTAACTTTACCATTTTTTCAAATTTTATTTAACTAATCAATTGATGTATTTTAATTATTATTATCTTGAATTTATACTTACTGAATTTAATTTAATTTACAATTTATCTGTAATTTTACCAGAATCAAACCTTACCTATTCAAACACTTTCAGTATGTACAGATCTTGATGGATATCGAAGGAACCTATTTTTTCGAGTTTTCTATTTTATTTTAGATCCTTTGCCTATTGATTGATGGAAAAGTTGATTTCAACACGACGAAAGCCTGGTATGTGACCACTTTATTTATGCTTTATAATTTTACTACGAAACGCGACAGATAAATGAAACACATATTAGAATTTCACTGTACTTCAAGTGACAATATTGCCGTAAATACGGGTGTTAAAAAAGTGTGGAACGACCAAACGATCACTTAAATTGATTGCCACATCAAAACGTAAAACATCTACCATACCTATTGTAACACTTTTCTGGTATTTAGGAGGGGTTTAAAATTTTACCTTTTTTGAAAGGTTGTAAAGGGGACAACTTTCATTATTTAAACGGCAACCCCCTATCTTGTGACATATCATTGGAAAGCTCTTTGAAATCTAAGAATTTCTGTGGTAAGAAAATAAATAAAAGGTACCAAAAACTGGCGCATACTTTCTCACAAACACATTTAAATTATTAACACGTTCACTGCTAAGGACGCACATGTGAGTGACATTGAACACTATGAGAAGCGGAAGACGCACAGTGCATTGCACGCCAACGTTTTTATTGGGAGTATTTGCAATACACAGGCCAACCTCAATATTAAGTGTATTTTCAATACACAATGCATTGCGTGCTTCGCACGCCAACCCCCGTATTGGGAGAATTTTCAACACGCAATGCATTGCGTACTTCACACGCCAATTTGAAGCCTATGTTAGGAGAGTAACTAATAAATATTATTATTAGGTATTAGCTAAATGAGAATTTTTTTAAAGATGCGGTTTTTCTTTTATGGTAAGGCTGCAAATAAACCAAATTTTATCAAAATCGTTAGAGCCGTTTTTTTATAAAAATATAATAACTGATTTTTGGGGTTTTTTTGGCCAGAAAGGTTTTTTTTCAAAATTAAGCAAAAAAATATTTGTGCATCTATACAGGCCTAATTGACATGTTTGGTGCAAATTTGTTCGAAATCGATCAAATAGTTCACACTCTAGCTTTTTATACATACAGACAGACATTTTGTAAAAAAACACTTTTTTGGACTCAGGGAGTCCCGGATATTTCCACAAAAATCTCAACATCGATTTTTTTTAAATCAGGATACTTTATACTACAGTACAGTGAGAAAGTAAAATCAGCTTCCCCATAAAATCCCTACGCTCCAAATGATATTGTGTAAGTAATTTTTTTAAATGTTTATATTATTTACTACGAGAACACCCTGCCTGCTCCGCACTCCAACCCCATTGGAACTTTCTATACAGGCAATCATGTTATGTTTTCCTTATAACAAAGGATTAATAATAACCCCAAAGCTAAGTTGGTAAATAATGTTAAACGTTCAAATCAAATTATTTCGTATATTTTATATAACAGCAGTTATAATAAAGGGTTAAAAGAACCAGCAATGGTCAGGTTCAGTAGTTCCAGAGATTACCCCCTGCATACAAACAAACCAATTTTACCTCTTTATAATATTAGTATAGACAAGACGAAAAGAGATAGGCTATGCAAAATCTGATCTGAGGATTGTTATTCACCGTTTAGGTGAACCTAAGAAAACTTACTTACAAAATTCCACCCCCCTGTTCATCTTAAAGCACCCCCATCTTAATATATAAAAGACGAAAAGAGAAATCCAAGATCTGCAGTTCCCGTGACATGTTAACCCCCCTCCTATAACCTCATGTCAACAATTTGTAATGAACACGTACGACTTGTTATACATCAAATTAAAATACATGAATTTCTTCGGTAATAAAATGCAAATTGCTTGACATATTTTTACGTTAAACCGAGAACAAAATCGACCTCCTTTTCAGACCACAAGTGAACAAGTTGAAGTGAAAGTGCAGTATGCCATCAAAATAATAACATTTTTTTTCTTATGAGGGCACAATATAAGGAGTTCCTTATTACCAAACTGTTATCAGGTAAACTTGGCTCTTGTTTATTTCATGCTGTTTAATTTGTCCAATATTGAACTGTTTAATAAATTGTTATTTTTATAATGTGATAACGTGTCTTTATCAACTTCTAGAAAATAATTTATAAAATAAAATTATAGAGCGCAGCGAACAAACGCGTAAACTGGTTTTTATTTTCATATGACAGAAATTCATGGTTTTTGAAGGTTATCAATTTGATGTATTACAAGCCATAGTATGTGTACATTACAAATGTTTGGGTTGGTGGTGGTATGAAGTATAGGAGGGGATTTGTTAAATAGATTTTCTAAGCTTCCTTGACGGCAAATAATTGTCCCTGGATCAGATTTTGCATAGCTCCTTCCGTCATTTGAAATAATACAAAGTTATAACATTTTGAGCGTAGCGATTTGATTTTGATAGCCTTTTTAGTTTTTAAAGTGTTTTCAAAAAATATGTCACAAAAAAGCGTTGAAATTTAAAAAATGAAATCTGTCCCCCTCTACCCAACGTCAAAGTTAAATATATAACGAAAATAAAAATTTTACAAAAAATGTAGACAATTTAAAAAACCAATCCAATGGTGCATCATTTTCTATCATTGAGTTAAGGATGGCTGAGAAAATGCAACAGTTCTGGCCGAAAATAATTTCCAAGATCACTTTCCGCAAATGTAGGCCTACTAATCACAGAAAAACTACTTTCAGACAGAATTATTGTATTTTCTCAGTTACCCTTGACTCAAAGATAGAAAATTGAACTATTGGATTCGTCTTTAAATTGGCTACATTTGTTGTTTAATAACATTATTTCGTAAAATATTTAGTATTTTTGATATTTAACGTTGAAAAGTATTAACCGCCGGTATCTTGATACCGATAGTTTCAGCATGATGAGTTTCATGAATTTATCTGAAACCGTTCATGAGATAATATAAAAAGACACCTTCTAAACTAAGCAAGATAGGACACATTATGTCATGTTATCAACGGACGTGCACTCGCTTTTATAGGAGTTGAGTGTTTGTACGTACGTGAGTAACATAATTACAATATAACAGCTGATTTCACCCTCCATCTGCAGTACTTAAACAAACCCAGTGTAGATTATAGTTTGCGGTTATGTTTACAACTTCATTCGTTATAATTTCTTGTGAAGTTGTTTTTTTTTTTAAATATGAGTTATAGAACTAATGTATAATATACTGTTCATGTTTTCATTGTCCTACTTCCTGGACTGTTAAATAATAATACTATTTATTATTTTACTAACCTTCAAACAGTCCGTTTTTGGTTCAGAACACGTCTGACCGCGGTTTCGACACCACAAATGTCATTGTCAAAGAATTCTTATCTCACAATATCCACATTACAAACTTAAACACATTTAAAAAAAACACGTAAAACACTTGAAAAAATTCACCATTTCTGGGTCGTTATAACACAAATAACAGAGCGTTTGCTGAAATAGGCCTAATGTCGGGCCGACCTAAACGTGAACTGGGGATACGACGTTGAACTACTGTTCAATCATCTGTACTGTATTCGTTTTGCCTAACTTGTAGGCGTTTCTAACTTCATGATGCTGTCGTATATGGCGTGTGAACCAAATTGTATTTGATCATTGAGAAGGTTGTCGGGTTCCGTTTTTATTGTTTTATAGATAAAAAACTGCTCTAAAACGTCAAGTTTTTTGCCTTTCCTACATTTCTTTAGCACTTGTAGATCTTCCATTATGCCTTTTGTTTTGTGGTTGAAATCCACCAGGTGTTCGGCGTATGTTGACGTGGCCGACATTAGGCCTATTTCAGCAAACGCTATGTTATTTGTGTTATAACGACCCAGAAATGATGAATTTTTTAAAGTGTTTTACGTGTGTTTTTTAAATGTGTTTAAGTGTGTAATGTGGATATTGTGAGATAAGAATTCTTTGACAATGACATTTGTGATGTCGAAACCGCGGTCAGACGTGTTCTGAACCAAAAACGGACTGTTTGAAGGTTAGTAAAATAATAAATATTATTAGTATAATATACGTTATAATATTTGCTTTGAGGATATAAACTGTATATAAATACAACCTTTAATTATCAATAAAATATCGTTTATACAAATTTAAAGAACAGATACCTATTCGTTTAACTTCGAAAACCTTCGTACATCATCTTCGTATAACATATAAACATATTCGATTATTAATTTCTTCAGTAGCCTATAATATTAATAACTTCTAAATCATTATTTTGATCTATCAATATGAAATAAAAAGAAATTGAAAGATAGTATTTTTATCTTTCTTTAAATATATAATAAAGTATGTAAATAAAAATGTTTAACAAATAGGCCTACAGTTTTATAATCAGTATTATTGTACACATTTACCGAGTTAAAAATCCCTGTCAGCATACTTAGGTAGGCCTAGATAAGTAGGCCTTAAGGGGGGAAATGCACTTTCTGGGTAAAAAAAATCGTAATTTTTTATTGCATAAATTTATTTAATGGTTTATGCTGATTGAAAAGATATATACTTTAATATACATATCTTATCATTTTATGTTTTAAAATACATTTTTTGTTTAGGTTTCCATTACTTTTCGCAAAATTTAACTGATATCAAACGCCACTTAACAGTACGAATTATACAAATTTACAGTAGGCTATCTTTGTCATACATATATAAACTCATAAAAAAAAAGAAAACAGAGCGAAGAGGAGGCTACTTAAGAGGCAGAAAGAAGATAAACAAGATGAGAGCTACTCACCAGGAAGGTTTTAAGTCATTGTAAGTAAAGTTCAACTTAAATGCCTGATTTCCGTAACCTTGTTTTGCAATACTTAGGTACAATAATTATCTTCTAAACCAGCAATCCAAAATACCTGAAATTGTTTCTGATCATTGGTTGCTATAGTATAAACAAATTTTACTAGGATTTTTAAAATATATAAAAAAATAAATAAAAATGCAATAAAAAAAAACATACAATAATTTATTTTTAATTCTTTTAAAAATACAAAATTGTTTTGTTACATATTAGTTTTTATTATTTTTTCTTGAAACTATTACATTTTATGTGGAATATAAGCAAAAATATATGTTGCAAATTTCATGACAGTAGGTCAAGTAGTTTTAAAGTTATTGGTACCTAACTAACTGGTGAATTCCCCATTTAAATAGCATTGAGCTGGAAAAGTGCAACCCTCCCGTTAATGTTCTTTTTTAAATAGAATGTTTTTTAAATGATGTATTTCTGATATTTGCTAGTTTTGACCTGCTGAATAACTTGGTAAAGTTTGGTAGAATAGTTGCGAGGCACCCTTTATATAAAGTAACAAGTGAAGTTTCGTTTCTTTCTCTTAGAACCCACATTCGCACCAATACCGACAAAAATCCACAATGAGATCATCTGGCATAGACAGATTTCATACCATCATAAGTTTCAGAGTAGTTTGTTGATAAAAAAAAGGCCATATTGTAATTCCTTTTTATTGGATTGCCTATTTACATTTCTGCGCTATTATTCTTTACTTCAGCGAACACCCAGTGGTCTCAAACTGACACTTCAGAAGTACAACACACAGAGAAAGAATTACCCTACTTGCAAACCATCAGAATAGGTTATATTGTTCTTACTGCTCGCCTTATTCCCTTCTACTCCAGCTCAAAATGCAAATACAGTTTTATGGAACGAGTACAATGTTTTCGGAATGAACTTTACACACAACAAACGTTATGCATCTTTATACAAATGGTCTTTTTATTTAAAGTTTAATGTTTTTCTGCGCAAAACCTTGAGTTTGCTAGAACGTAAAGGGGTAAAGAAACAGACAGTCCGGATGCACTATAACGAAGAGCCAACTACAAAAAATATTCTGTAAAGGCGGGCAAAGAGTCTGGGCATTTTCTGATTGACTGCTGGTCCCCCATTTACGCTTGTACCTCTCAACCTGCTTCAATTAGTGTGCAATTCCAAAGCACACTTCTTTTTATGTTGTAGATACACTACAGCGCTGTTTCGCCGTTCACAGCCGGCTTCATTAGGTGTAGTAACTCAACACTTAAATAAAACACATAACGACACTGAACACACACGATAACACGACACAAAAAACATAATAAAATTTATCGGAGGCTAGCTCTTTGTCAAATGCCATACAGATTTTTGCACTGGCGTGGCGTGGCCACGGCATAGTTTATGTGCTTCCGAACGAGTACTAAAGTGAAGGTGGATTGTGAATAATTGTTAATAGGTTTAGCTATGTTTGTAAAGATTAGATATTACCAATGAATACTTAAATAAGTATTCATTGATATTACGTCATAAATGGGGTTAGCTGCAATGTTCCACTTATCATTAAGGATATGCTGGGATTTTAATTCTGGGAATTGTAAATACTATATTTTTCTAATACGTTGAGACGATATCTGTGTAGGTGTGGTTCCGGCCTTACCTATACTAAATTAACTGGTTCAGTGGTTCAGCTGCATGGTTCGAATCATTTTGTTTATACACAAATGATAGCTATTTCCTAAAAAAATAATTAAAAAAATATAAACAGTTAAATACTGAAAGTAATTTGTCTTTTTAATAAAATATAGTACATATTAATATTGTACCATATTACTTGATCTAACGCATTCCGCGAATGATCTTACTAATCCCAGAAACTGTTCGCTAGCAAATGTTATATATTTTTAAATAAAAGTCGAATCTCAGAACTTGACTTTTCCAAATAACTTTACACTTCGCGGAAATCTTACATTAACGCCAGCGTTCAGATTTTCTGTGCGCTTAGTTGGTTGGAAAATTTCATCAAATTCCTTTCAGAAGGGCAAAGAGACGTGTACGCGTGAATGGTCTTGATTGAGGGAGAACGGAGCACGTGTTTCCTGCAGGAGGGGGGGACGAATGTCTCCCTTAGGATCGTGTTTGCAGGGAAACTATTGTTATTGCACTCGGGATGGGGAGTCGAAAAGCAACGGTAGGAACAACGTCTAGACCTTAAAACTTCTGTTAAAAGAAATTCAAAATCAATTAATCTATATAAGAGGCTTTCTCCTGACTGACTGACAGAGAATCAGCGTGGATCAAAAACTACTTGATACAAATACGAAAATTTAAAGTTATATTTTTATGGGGTTATAAAGAAATTTAGAATTAGTTTATGCCAACCAATAGCTTTTTTAGGTTAAATTAACAAACTAAAAGCAAATACAAACAAAAATCAACGAACAACGCTTATTATAATTCCATTCAAAAATCTGTTTTTACATAAAAGGCCTATTATAAATAAAAAGCGGTACCAGGAACTAGCACATAATTTCTCACAAACATATTTAAATTATCAAACAGATTCACTGCGACTTCATAATTGTAGGAGGGGTTGGAGGGGTTGTATTAAGTAGGAGATTAACTAATAAATATTATTATTATTAGCTAGAGAGAAAACTATTCGATCAATTTCGAAAAAAATTGCACCAAACACGTCAATTAGGCCTGTATAGATGCCCGAAAAAGGTTTTGAAAAAAAACCTTTTCGGTAAAAAACCCCAAAAATCAGTTATTATTATTAATATTAGCTAAACAAGAATTTTTAGAAAGATGCGGTTTTTTTGCACATGGTAGGGTACATTAAGGGCTACAATTAAGCCAAATTCTATCAAAATCTTTAGAGCCGTTTTTTTTATAAAAAAAAATAATAACTGACTTTTGGGGGTTTTTCTGGCCAAAAAAAAGGTTATAGTTTTTCAAAAATGTTCAAAACCTTTTTTCGTGCATCTATACAGGCCTAATTGACATGTTTGGTGCAAATTTTTTTGAACTCGATAGAATAGTTTTCTCTTTAGCTTTGCATACAATGATATACAGACAGACATTTTATACAAACCACTTTTTTGAACTCAGGGGTCCCAAAACGGATATTTCCACAAAATCTCAATATCGATTTTTTTGCGATCACTATACTTTCTCTATACTATAGTATAGTGAGAAAGTAAAACAGATGATTTGGATTCAACAACTTAACGTAATTTTAGGTTATGCCTAGAATGAAGGAAAACAGGTTATTGCAAACAATTTTGAAAATTTGAAATCTTTCAATTATTCTTCACAACCAACAGTTTTGTTAGGTTAGATTAACAAATTTAAAGCACAAATAAAAATCAAAGAAAAGTGCTTACTGCATTATAATTCAATTAAAACATTTGTTGTTGTTACATATTATGAATAAAACAGATGCTTTTGACCAAATACATAATATAATTTTAGGTTGGGCCAACAATGAACCAAAATTGTTTTATTTGCAACAAATTTAGAAAATTTGAAATCTTTCAATTATTCTTCTTGTTTTGTAAAAGAAACAAAATTACCGATATCTGGAAAACAAAGGGTTTTTGGAAAACATTTTATTCTTGATGTTCTATTTATTTTGACCTATAGAACCATTTCTCGAAGGTTGGCTGTTCATTTATGGGACACCCTGTTTATAAACACACACTTTTGAGTTGACCGGGTTTTACAGCTTTTTATCGTGCGTGTAAATAAATTTCTTCTGTTTATTTAAAAAAAATAGTAAGCTTCCGTGAAAAATAACAGCCATATTAATTAGATACACATCAGAAATACATCATTTAAAAAAAAATTATTTAAAAACAACAGTTTTTATGTAGGCCTACCTAACTAAGATGAGGGCATTTTTAAATCGGTAAATGTGTACAATTAATTATAAGGATTACTAACTGTAGGCCTATTTGTTTAAATGTTGTATATAGATTATTATAATATATCAAAATAAAGATACAAATATTATCTTTTAATTATTTTTATTTCATATTAATGCATTCAAATTATTTATAGGTTATTATTAATATTATATAAGAGAAGAAATTAATAATAGAATATGTTATACGAAGATGTAAGAATGTTTCCGAAGTTTAACGAATAGGTATCTCTTCTTTAAAATTGTATAAATGAATATATATTGACAATAAATGTAGAATTTATATTAATTTAATAACCTTAAGCAAATCTTACAACTTATTATAGCCTACATTAGTTATTATATAACTCATATTTAAAAAATCAAGCTCACAAGACATATTATTGATTGAAGTTGTAAACATAGACCCAAATTAGTATAATCTACGCTAGGTTTTGTTCAAGTATTACAGACGATGGGATAAATCAGCTGTTATACTACATTGTTACTCACGCACGAACATATTCGCTTTTATAGGAGTTGATAAAATTTTCATCCGAAATCGTAGACTATACAATAACCATAATTTCATTTACAACCTTACAATTATTTACACACCAAATAAATATAAAATAAGCAACCCCTTTAAAGAGAATCACTAAAACACGCAAGTATTACTACAAAAGGGTAGTAAAAAAACGGAAGCCAATTTCTTATATTTTTTATGTAATCCTTTTCAATTTCTTTTCCTTCTGCAGTAAAGTCCGGAGAATTCCTTTTATTTATGTTTTGTTTACGGCTTTGTCTATTATTGTTATAGTTTTGTCGATAGCACAAAGTCTCCCAGACCGTAAAGACTTTCTCAAACAACATGTTTATTGTCTGATGCTCTGACAGTGAATTTTTTAGCTTTTGATTCTGTGGAGTTGCTTTGTTTATATTCAACCAAGAACAAGAAACTCGAATTGCTTCAATCATTGAGTGTTTGTAGTATTCTTTGAATTATATTGTTTCGTATTCAGGATACTTATTGAGGTTTTAGTAAACACTGCTTTCACAATATCAAGGATGTGTATCTGACAGATCATTAAAACTAGCAGGCGGTTCCTCATAGTAGGCCTATTTTTGTTTATAATACTACTGTAGTAACAAATATACAAAACATACCAGGTCCCATCATCTTTTAAGCGAATGAACCATCGTTTGTTTTACTTCCACCTTCTAACCTCAGGTAGAAAAGCTATCTGGTCTCTAACCGAGATTCGAACCTAGATCTTGTGATATGAAAGATACACGCTGTCCACTATTTTAAGGATGCTCTTTTGAAACAGAGGTTGGTGTGCGGAGCACACAGGCAGTTCTTCCTAGTATTTGTAAATAATAACTACTGTAATAAAAAATATGCAAAACATTCCAGAAAGCCATTTCATATCAGCTTGGAAGTAGCGAACCACCGTTTGTTTTACTTCCACCTTCTAGCCACAGGTATGAAAAGCAATCTGTTTCATAACCGAGATTCGAACCTAGATCTTCTGATCTGGAAATACACGCTGTCCACTCTTTTAAACGTTGATCTCGAGAAACAGAGGTTTGCGTGAAGAGCACGCAGGGGGTTCCTCATTGTATTTTTATATAATAAATACTGTAGTAAAAAGCATGCAAAACATGCCAGGTCCCATCAGCTTGGAAGCGAATGAACCACCGTTTGCTTTACATCCACCCTCTAACCATAGTTATGAAAAGCTATCTTGTCTCTAACCGAGATTTTTTTCTCTTCTGATCTGGAAGTTACAACCAGCTGTCTACTATTCTAAGGTTTGCACTCGAGAAACAGAGGCTGGCGTGCGAAGCACGCAAGGTACTTCTTAGGATTTAGAATTTTTATGGATAGAAGAAACGCTAATATTCCACGTTTTCCAGATTTCGGAATTCAACAAACCAAGCTGGAGGTTTCAAACGGAACACATTTTAGGCGTCAAAGATATTTCCATAAATGTGTTTACGCTTTCTCAAGGGACAAAGGCGTTACGGGACAGTTGGGGGTACTAACTTGAGCTCGGAACTTAAATAATAAATTATATAAGCGATGCAGGGTCACTACTGAATCCTCGCGTGAGCCATAACCTGGGACCTTTGGGAGATGTTACTCAAATTTGGATTCGTTATGTAGTGCGTGGAATCAAATAAAACTTCAGTTTGTGATACGGGGTGTTCAAGTATTCAGGAAACTTTCTAGAGCAAAGCAATACATGGTATTGTTATAGGAAAAGAATAGATTACTGTACTTATTACTAACATAGGGATGATGGAAAATAAACAGTCTTATTTGGAAAAATTTACATATGTTACCGGTACTAACTTTATTTTTCATGTTTGACAAATTTGTAGTTTTGTTACTTAACTTCCACTGTATGGTTTTAAAAAATGAACAAAAACCGTACTTGTTGATTTTAGAAAGTTATTTACAATACAATAGTTTTATTTTGCTTTTAAGCATGTGTACAATGTAATTAGCGACAGTCCATTTTGTTTGTTTAAGTTACCTTGAAATTTAACATTTAAATTCATTTACATTAGAATTCATATATTCCTCTAATGTGTAGTAAGTGCCTTGTTTCAGGAAATCAGATATACACATTTTAAATTTCTTGTCTGTCAAAGATTGTATAGTACCTCGCAGCTATACAATCTGTGGCTTGAAATCTGTGGGTTTTATATGATCTCGTAAGCCTGTTAAGAGGGGTGACAAAATCCTGTTTATTTCTAGTGTTATAACTATGTATTGAGCTGTGATTAACAAACTGTGAAATATTCTGCTTAACATAGATCAAATTTGAATAAATAAATAAAGAGGGCAATGTCAAAATCTGTAATTTAGAGAAACTGGCTCTACAAGACTCTCTATCCGATAAACATACCTTATTTGTTTGTCTAAACAATGTTTTGATAGAATTAAGAGCGTTTTCATTGGTTCAAAACCCTCCCATACAAAAATATCTTCCGCTCGGTTAGGGTGTTTTAAAAACTGTATACCCTTATAACTTTTAAACAGTTAGTCGTATAAAAAAACACCAAGAACAAAAACGTCTTAAAATAATTTGTAAAATACAAAATCATCATAAAATTCATAGTGTTGTATAAGAAATTCAAAAGTTGATTGCTATATTTTAAAATGGCGGCCGTTTACAAATGATTTAACTAAATATTTTTAAATTTCTTATAAAACAAGACGTTTGGACGAGTTTGTTATCCAAAAATCCATCAACCGATTGCACGTTTTTTACTAAAATGAAAATTTTGTCGGGTTTTTATTCAAGCAAATAAATACAGGAGATTATTTTGCTCATTTTGTTTCTACACGACCTTGTAGCCAGTCTTTATCCCATCGACCAAATCGTAAAATACCATGAAAATACCCGGATCAAATCCACTTGGGGTCCACGCGACGGCCGGGATGCAAACTCACTTGCAGTCCATAATCCGAGGCCGCAAATTCGGCTGAGAACAGAAAGAAGCAGCTCGTGACACGGCGCTGAAAGCTGAGGTGGAAATAAATTTTACTAATATATTTCGTGACAGCTATTCACCGCCTTCAGGAATAGACAAATTTTCCAAACAGTTGGTTGAAACCCTAAAACAAATGAACTTAATTTTGGAAATTCGTGCAACTGATGTCAGCGGTTCAGCTGCGTGACCGAATTACTATTGAATTTCCATAGGAAAAATGAGCTTTTGCAGTGACCCTTATGGTAAGAGACCCAAGGTCAGGGAGTAGCAAATGAGCACCGACCATGGTCCCCAGAACACGTTTTGGGGTGTAATTAAAATCATATATATAAGTATATGTGTTCACACTCTAGCGGCCGCATTTTAAGTCCGATTTGGTTCAAATTTGGTACACTCAAATGTTGGTTGTCCACGTCGCTCGGACGAGTTCGTTAGCCAAAAAAAATCCAACAATCGTAAGCACGTTTTTTGACAGGAAGTAACTATTTTTTGAGATTTTTCCTACAATTCTAAATTTTCCTAGAGATTTTTCCTAGAATGAATTTGTTTTTGAGTTTTTTCTACAAAAATAAATGTAGGAGGCTATTCTTCACATTTGTTTTTTACGCGACCTTATAGCTCGCTTGGTTCCCCCAAAATCGATCAAAACGTAAAATACCATTGAAGTACCCGGTTCAAAGCCATGTGGTGGATTCTACCGTAGGGTTGGCGTGCGAAGTATTGTGAGTATTGTGCGAACACATTATGTATTGAAGATACTCCCAACACGGGGGTTGGCGTAAGAAGCACACAATGTTTGTGTGTTGAAGATACTCCCAACATGGGAGTTGGCGTAAGAAGCACACAATGCTTTGTGTGTTGAATATACTCCCAATACGGGGGTTGGCGTAAGAAGCACGCAATGCTTTGTGTGTTGAAGATACTCCCAACACGGGGGTTGGCCTAAGAAGCACGCAATGCTTTGTGTGTTGAATATACTCCCAATACGGGGGTTGGCGTGCGAAGCACGCAATTTTTTGTGTGTTGGAAATTCTCTCAATTTGCGGAATGGCGTGCGAACCATTTTACAGATATTCAGCACCGTCGTGAATAGACCTATTTCCCAAATTGTTGGTTGAAACCCTAAAACATAGGCCTATAAACTTAATTTTGGAAATTTGCTCAACTCACGTCAGCGGTTCATCGCGTGGTCGAATTATTTTCAACTGAAATCTATTTCCCATCTACATTCCACAGAATGGACAAGATGACTTGTTTTGCGCTTATACGATTCAGTGTCGAGTTTGGACGCGCTCAACCGAACTTGTGCCGTTCCAAACTTAACCCTTAAGGTCGGTGAGCATATAACTCGCATAGGTTACTTTGGTCCCACGAGGGTCCCGAGTAAAGTTTAATATATTCTAACCTTTGGGAATCGTAACTCGACTTCGGGACATTATCTACTCCAAACCATTAGCTAACCCCAATGTGCCCAATGCAGTCAATGTGTAGTGGTAGAGGAGTTACTAATGATAGGAGGAAACGTATTCATTTGTAGAGGGAAATTGGTATATGAAGCTACTAGAAACGAATAAAACAATTTTGAATCCTAATATTAGTCAATAAGAAAAAATGAAAAGTAACATAAACTTAAAACTAATGAACAACTATAAACTTTAAAGATGAATTAAAATAAAAAAAAAATAATAAAGAAAAACATAACATAAAATAATTTGATCACGCAGCTGAACCGCTGAAGAGATATGCTTTTTACATTTTTACTTTCTCCCCCCCCTCCCCCCCTGTAAGTAGTATATGGAGAAAGTATTGTTTTCGTCCAAATTTTCGAATTTGAATTTTTAGTGGAATTATCTGTTTGGTGCTCCCTGAACCTCCAAAAATTGTTTAGTGGAATTATCTGTGTTGGTGCTCACTGAACCCAAAAATATTTGTAGTGTAATTATTTGTTTTGGTGTTCCCTGAACCCAAAAAGTGTTTTTTTTTTTCTTTGGTGATGTCTGTCCGTGTGTCTTTTAGGATGTGTACAGATCTGCAGACCATACCAGCGGTCCGATTTTGATGAAATTTGGTATGTAGGTGTAGTTCTGGAATATCTCCAGGCACTTTTTTCTTTTTTTCAAATTTTTGTTTTTTAAGGTATTTTACCCTAAAAAATGGCCCAAAAACGAGAAAAATCCAAATTTCTCAAAAACGGTTCTAATGATTTTGATAAAATTTGGCTTATTTGTAGCCCTTATTGTACCCTACCATATGCAAAAAACCGCATCTTTCTAAAAATTCTCGTTTAAGTAATAATAATAACTGATTATGGGGGGTTTTGGCCTAAAAGGGGATTGTTTTTCAAAACCTTTTTTCGTGCAACTATACAGGCCTAATTGTCATGTTTGGTGCAAATGTTTTCGAAATTGATGGAATAGTTTTAATAATAATAATTATTATTCTAAATTCTAAATAACCACCTCCTAAAAGTTTCAATAGGGAGAAAGTATGTGGCAGTTATCTGGTATCGTTTATTTATTAATTTTCAGTGAGCCTACTCTGGTATCGTTTAACACATTTCTTCAAAGTAGGCCACCTTGGTCTAATTAGGCCTACTTCAGATTATTTGTATCTTGCGGTTTTTGAGGAGGTGAAAACCCTCATAGATAGCCTGTTTGACATGCTAACTTGGGTAGTGCCGGACTCTTACCCAAACGTAAAAAATGTAGTGCAAGCTTTCCATGCACCTTCGCCTGCTGAGAACAGATTCTGCATGTTAGTTGCTTCAGGGAAAGTCCCAATTGCTGTTTTCAAGCCATCTCTATCTAAAATACATCTATCGCTTGAATAAAGTCTGAGTTCTGGCAAGTCTTCCTCCCCATAGTAGATGCATGAGGGGTCGCTTCTCTTCTTAAACCTATGGAGGGATTCCACGAACTCTCCATGCCCCGTGAAAGTCCGAGTGGTCAGTAATTTAAATCTTTAGATTTACGGTATACCCAAAGTCTGATATCTGGGATAAGCTTTCTAGTAAATTAACTTGTACCATCGCCGATGGACCATCTCGGCTCCCATTCTATTATTGCCTCTTGCTTTAAGACTTGGCTATTAATCTCTCGGTCCTAAAACTTGCAAATTCTTACCTTCACTAGAAGATCAATTGGAGGAAGCGCTTCAGGAGTAACGGCTGCTTTGGCACTTTCCGTCCTATAACCACTAATGCTGCTGAGAGCAATTCTGCTGCTGAGAGAGGTCAACAGACTTCATTTAACAAAGAAACGCCCGATTTTGAGATATCGACTTTCGACCCGCTAAATTCGCGTAAGGCCCGATGTACGATGGAAGTTATAAATCCCCATATGATAATTTTCCCCAACAAACATCAAAACACAATAAATTATGAGGCGTAAAACACCAAAACATTTTCCGAGCTTTTATTGTGGAAGACTCAGGCCAAGAAAAACTGAACTAGAATTAAAATAAAAGGTTCGGTTTTGCATACAACAATAGTTTCAGAGAAATAATGACCGGATACGTAGAGGGGAGGTGTTGGATCGTTGCCACGCGATGTGTAGCTGGATTATAGAGGTGGGATTTGTATTGGCTATAAATTACACTTGCTGAATGGAGTTGTAGAAAATAAGGTATAATATAAAAACATGCAACTTGAAGTGGTCATATTATCGGGAAAATAGCTTATTTATACATTTTGTGTTCCACATTTTGTCTGTGTGGTAATACAATATAGTGGTTTACAAGCGACACTGTGCCAAACAAAGTTCGGGTTAAAGATCCAGAACAAGGGAATAGAGAAAATAATTCGGGTACGTGTATGGTCCTCTGACGTGCGTTGGACAAATTACCAGAATAAAGTTTATGTATTTTAGGGTTTTAACCAACTTTTTGGGAAGTCATAAAGGCGCTAAATAGCTTTTTGCTCGTACGAAACATATTACTATATCAAGGACCACTAAAGAATACCGTTGAGGGACGGGCTTGTGTACACCGAGACCTTGAACGCTCCAATCACCGTAGTGCGACGTTGTCACGTTCTTCCCACACTTCTAACTGACTGCGGCTGACTCAACGCATTTATAATTCTTTAAACTGTGCGCTCAAGCCTCGAGCGGGTAAATACCAGGAATGTCCGAGGCTAGTAGATATGGCAACGCTTCGCGCCCATCCTATTTTCCGCCTCGCAAAGGCATTCTTTAGTGGGCTTTGATATAAAGTATAGTCTACGAAAGAATACCGTTGAGGAAAGGGCTAGTGTACATCGAGACCTTGAACGCTCCAATCTCCTTAGTGCGACGTTGTTTCGTTCTTCCCACGCTTCCAACTGAACGCGACTGACTCAACGCATTTATAATTCTTTAAACTGTGCGCTCAAGCCTCGAGCGGGTAAATACCAGGAGTGTTCGAGACTAGTAGATATGGCAACGCTGCGCGCCCATCCTATTGCCCGCCAAGCAACGGTATTCTTTAGTGGTCTTTAATATAGAATTTTTTTGCACCTCAGGCTCCAGCCGCGGTTCACGCGCTGATTCATTCCGATTGCACAGGAGTTTCACCTTGACCTTACTGCCTCGGACTATGGACTTCGCTTTAGGCCAATTGCATTAAATTATGTTCAGAGTGGTGGTATTTTTACGTACTAACCAGTGCAGAGCTAAATTTTATCGCCGTCCCCAATCATACCCACATCAAAATGTCCTTGTCCGAGTCCGCACCTTTCCTAAATGACAACCGGACTCTTCGTCTTCCTTCCATAAAACAAGTAACCAATGTATATGAACTTCTGATCACCCAGACTCTTTGTCCGTACATACATTGGATCGGAAGCACTAGCGAGCTTAGCGATTTTCGACTTACTACCTTATAGTCAGAGCGACTTTTCCGGAAACACTATTTTAAATTTTTTACTTCAAATTGTGCAACAACCAATCATTTTTCTGTTTCAAGTTTCCCGAATTTATACCAAACACGTCAAATCGTTTCCACCAAATACGTCAAATAGTTTATACCAAATAAGTCAAATAATTCGCACCAAATACGTCAAATAGTTCGCACCAAATACGGCAAATAGTTCACACCAAAAACGTCTGACAGTTTACACCAAATACGTCAAATAGTTCACACTAAATACGTCAGACAGTTTACACCAAAAATATCAAATAATTCACTCCAAATACTTCAAATAGTTTGCACCAAATACGGTAAACAGTTCACACCAAAAACGTCAACTAGTTCATACCAAAAACGTCCAATAGTTCATACCAAATACGTCAAATAGTTCACACCAAAAACGTCAACTAGTTC
>JAGFPH010000139.1:445135-455703 GCA_018207615.1 Philaenus spumarius
GGCGTGCGAAGCACGCAATGCATTGTGTATTGAAGATACTCCCAATATAGGGGTTGGCGTGCGAAGCACGCAATGCTTTGTGTATTGAAGATACTCCCAATATGCGGAACGGCGTGCGAACCATTTTGCAGCTATTCAGCACCGTCGTAAATAGACCTATTTCCCAAATTGTCGGTTGAAACCCTAAAACATAGGCCTATAAACCTTATTTTGGAAATTTGCTCAACTCACGTCAGCGGTTCAGCTGCGTAGTTGAATTATTTTGCTACTGATCTCGTCCGAGCGATTTAGAAAACCTACGTGTGTACCAAATTTGGACCATATCGGACATATAATGCGACCTTTAGAGTCAGGGCCTTGGTTAGAGTGCGAACACACATTCACATGTTCTGGCATTTTTTTTATATGGCATTTTTAATTACACCCCAAAACGAGTTCTGGGGTCTATGATCGGTGTTTATTGACTACTTCCGACCTGAGGTTTTACAATAAGAGTCACCGCGACAGCTCATCTATCTTAAGGAAATTCACTAATAACATTGCTATTAAACCGGATCAAATCAAAAACATAGAACAAACATTAAATGTTCTTTAATTAAAGAATTCCGCCGTTAACCTAAAACCACAAGTCACGTTAAGTTATAATCTGAATGCATAAACAACACTTTGCTTTACAGAATGTATCGTAAACTTTACTGCATTCTGTCGGCAATAAACGTAACTGCTGAAATAAAACCAGGTACAACAATTAAGTTGAAGAAATTGCTTCCACAGTTGCTGAAGTAAAGGGAAATGTTTTGTTTAAATATAACACGGATAATTACCTTTCCAAACCGGTGAGAATATTTTTAAATTTTGTCAACACGATTATATCGATGGTTAGAAACACACGTATGATATGTCCATTTTACCAAACTTTCGGGAAACGCAAATAGAAGTTTTGTTTCTTAAACTTTTTTTAAATTCTTATTTGTACTTAATACACTAGGGTGAAATATGAATGCCCATTTAATATATTTAATGTTTTAAGTAGTTGTTTACCGTTATTTAGTCTACTTTGACAGAAATTAAATTAAATTTTGGAAGAAGTCGGACATGTAACTCTTGTGCACTAAGAAAACCTGGAACCACGGACATAAAACATCTGTGCATAACACAAAGTGTCTAAAAAGAGATTAAAGGGCTGGTTTGCCAGTTTTAAACATTCATTGCAGAATAATTATGACATTTATTTTTTCATAAAAGTTTAAAAAAAAAAAATAGAATTTATATTTTATAATCAATCAATCAGTAATTAATTAATTTTAATTAGACTACTCCAAGGACTCCATAAAAAAAACCAAGTAAAATTCAATAAAAGTTTCTTTATTTTTCAATGTAACAAAGATAAAAAAGTATGTTTTATTCCTTTACAAGTTTCTCTTTAATTTTTCTTTTTTGATTTGTTTCCTTTTATTGCCTTTTTTCCACTTTAGGTACTTCTTTTTCTTTTCCAGTTTTGGCATTTCTTCTCTTCTTTAATAAATCGTCTTCAACTTCGTCTAGTTTCTTTGATTTTCTTTTTGTTGCTTTTTTTTTCTTTGTTTTGAGTTAGGTCAAGCTCATCGCCTTCTTCTTCTTGTAAGTATGGGGCCACGTCTTTAGCTTGGTTAGAAACAGGAAGGTTTGAGAAGAATAGCGTGTATGTTTCAAGTATAACACCTGTCTTTAAGAGGTGCAAAAGGTCTTTCTTTTTCAATTTTGATATAGGTAAAGATGTTTCATACTTTTTCTTAAGTTAATCATGTCCCAGGTGAGTGGCTGATTACATCCCATCATGACATCTAACTCTTCAAAACTTAGATCATTTTGGAGTTCATACTTGTATTGTATGATGAATGGTTTGGATTTGTCAAACTTCAGCCATTTCAATTTCAACCAATTAACTGTTTCTCCTTTGGTATTGATTGTCCTATTTTGGATGACAAGTTTGCCTAGGCTTGTTAGATCATAAATGTCATTATATTTTTGAATTGTAACATTGTAAGGTTTGGGGTTTTTCCTAGACATCTGAATAAGTACACCCCATTCCTCAGTCGTGTAAATCTTTTTGTGTTTACGTGCTCTCTCAATTGTAGAGTGCATGGAATCCGCTTCAAGGTAAGTGTGGCCAGGTTCCATGTACTTCATATCCACAGTTTCAATGTTTGTCTTATTGACAATGTACAACATTGCAGAGGCTATGAACTGATTTCTGTTTTGCCCGCCACATGCGTCAGAATAGGCTGTAACATGTTTGACATGAGTAGGTAGGTTTTTCATGTATGTGATAAGGCCTGTACCGACTTTACTTGAACCTTTCATTCCATTGATCTCGTCCTATACATAACAGAATCCATCTGAATTAGAATCTAAAATTGTGAAATTGTAAACAGAAAGTTTCCGTTTATAGTAAATTTGACAGTCCCCAGCAAATGGTACCATCAACACAGCTTGTAAATCAAAAGTAGCTGTTACTTGATCTTTTCTTTACTGTTCATGTCTTTCTTCTCCATGTCCATTGCTTCTGTTTTTCGCCTTGCATGTGTTTCGTAGTCCTCACCAAATTTAGTTTTATCTCCAGCAGCCCGATACTGATTACATTTCGAACATTGATCGTTTTTAGGGACAAATGTTGTCAGGGGAGGATTATAGGATTTGAACACTGAACGAAACACACCATCTTTTACAGGATTTTTGTTTTCCTTTGTGCAATACTCATTCACATTCAATCTGTAAAGTTCAGAAACATTTAACTCTGGAGAGAGATAGAGTTTTTTGGAGTCCTTCCTACAATAGTGCGACTCCATCCTTGGGAAACTGTCTATGTGCTTTTTAACATGTTCTATTTCCTCAGGCTTTGAAGCATTTGGAGCGGGCCTGCCTTTCCTACCATCTTCTCCTAAAAATACTCCACTTGAAGATGTTTTTTTCAAAGCCAGTTCAATTATTTGAGTGCTTATCTGAAATAAGTCACAAAGGAACTTTTGACATACTCTGTGTTTCTTTTTAGCACTGTCAGGCAAATGATAGGCTCTGGAATTTTTTTTCTCCTTACCTGTAACAGCACTGTTCCGTTTTCTATGTCTAACAATGGGAGTCTCAGTTACCAATGAAGTGATGTAGGCCTTCTGGAGACTGGCATTGCCAAGATTCCAATACTTTGTTAAAAATACTTTAAAAATACTTTGTTTTTGCTCGAGGGAAATGTTAGTAGTACATTTAAATCTACATAAACATTCATTAGTAGCTGCAAATGTTTTTCCAGGCATTGTCTTTCCACTAGCTGTTACATATGAATCACCACTCATTCTTAGTTTTTTTCTAATATTTCTTTCCCACTGTTCTGAATCAGATAACCTTTTCCTTGGGCCCTTTTTTTGTTTTCTTGCAATTCATCATAAATACTTTCCCCGCCGTCATGGTTACTCTCAGGTATATTTTCAGATTCATTTTGGTTTTCTGTTTCATCTGATCTGTTTTAATTGTTTTCTGGAATAGTGGGTTCTATGGTTCCTCCTAGAGCCAAATGGTCACTTTGAAGTTCTTCATCTATAATCTGAGGATTTTGTGCATCAATGTGATTTACATCGTGTATTTCAATAATTACATCGGAGTCCTCTTGCAGTATGGTGCCTTCATTTAGATTTAAATTAAAAAGCTGCAGTTCATGTGTCAAAACCTCATCATTTATAATTAATGCTTCAACTAAAGAACTTTCATTCAAGGGATCTTCCACTGTGCTTGTACCACTTATGTTTGAACATTGAACAGTCTTTAATTCATTTGATATAGGCCTATTTACAAAATATAATACACTATTAGACTCACCATTTCGATTATCTAGCATAAAATTCAATATCTGTGGGATTTGTGTTACCTCATTGGTTATTAAATCAAATTGTTCATCATTTCTTTTTCGACAAGGTCGGAACTATGATCTGGATTCATATTTTCTTGAGAAATATTCACCTTGTCACTTGTAAAAGTATCTGAAAACAAGCAAAATATTTTAGCTAGCTAAGAATAATAAGTAGTTTTAAGAAAACATGGAAGAATGAATGTGAGTGCACTTTTATACTGACAATAACTAAGAATTAATTTTCACAGCCTGTAAGATGTATTTTATTCATCAAATCTTTTGAAAAACAATCTTGAAATGTGGTATTTGAATACTATTGATACATTGCGCCGTAGCGTTAGGCTAACATTTTATAACTTAACGCCGCGGCGCGATAGATCAATGTTACAGTAGCCTACTCGATAGTTTCACAAAATGCTTATGAAACTGCACCCTAGGCTGTGTCTGCCCTAAAATTTAAAATGTCTAAAATTGTTACCTGAGTGCAAAGGTTCGACCATTTCTCCAATAGCGACATCAGTACGGATGTGTATATTTGGACTTGTTGCAGAGACATGTGAATTATTTTCCCCACTTGAATTTAGCTGGAAATTACATTTATTTTCAGACAATATTGCATGACTGACTTTCTTTCGTTCAGAATTATTGAAAACATCACAATTCTCCTCTGCAGAAACATTTGAAATCAAAAAGGAAATTTTTTAGTTAAATCACAATTTTAATTCACGTGGTAGGTTAAATGTTATTGATTGTTTTACCAATATTCTACTATTAGGCAATATTACTAGTACTATTAGGTACAGTAGATTTTAAGCAATAATTTGAAAATATTTGAATTAGGCTAATATTATACTGTCCAATGAAGCTCCATTCGTTTTTCACTATGGCAAGATCTTAGAAAAATTCAGTTTTCAGTGGGCTTTTTAAACTAGACTCACTAGGCCTTTCTTTAAATTGCTTGATATAGACAAATTTCTTTTTGAAATACCAAAAAAAAAACAATTTAGTTAACTGCAGGAAAATGGTTTAATTTGTAATTGCTCTTTAATTTGATTTTTGTTTAATGTTTCAATTTACTTTAGGCCTTACCTTTGACTTAATCATAGTATAGATGCATAGATGTTACATGTCCATTAGGCATGACATTCCTAATGTTGTTCTCACACTACTTTTTAACATTAAATTATGGTTGAAATGTTTGTAAGCTAAACAATTAATACAAAATCATAAATTAAGATGAGGAAAATGAAAAAGTGCTTAGTATATTAACAACTAGGCCTAGCCTAATTCTAACCTCACTTGGCTTATCTGTAGGAGAGCATAGCAAAGCTGAATTATTTTCCACTGCTGTAACTAGTTTGTGATGAGCATTTCCATCTGTTTTCCGCTTTAAAATCTCCAACATCTTCAATCCTCGACTTTTAGGATCCATTTTTGAAACAAGCCTTTCTTTAAAAACTGATATACAATCTAGCTACACTGTTCAAACAACACTCTTCCACAAATTAGCAAGCAATAATAGCAAACACTAATGAAAGCCAACATAGAAGAATAAAATCTTACTGCACAACAGTTCCATGTCCAGATGTTTAACGAACTGTTGGAATTAAAGTACAACCATATTCTGCACAACAGTTTTATGTTCCGGACATGTGGCATGTGTGCATACAAATAAATCTGGCATATACTTACAATCAGCTGCTTGACCACAGAGGAATAAAATCTTACTGCACAACAGTTCCATGTCCAGTTGTGTAATACCCTGTGAGCAACACAACACCATATTCTTCTGCACAAGAGTTTTATGAGTTTTAAAAGATGTGTGTGTTCACACGAACCAAGATACCCAATAATAAAGCTACTATTACTCTGTAAAATTTAAGGACATAACACAAGTGTGCACTTTAAAATGAGTCAATACTCAAGACTCTGTATTTTTTTTTGTTATTTATTTAAAAAATTTGGGTTATATTTTACATACAACAAGTGTGCAGTTGGAAAGATGAAGACTAAACCAATTCAGTGGTAGCGGTATCTCATTTTACAAAAAAAAAAAAAAAAAAAAATGGACATACTACATGTGTGCTTCTAACCATCGATATTAACTCTGAGTTATGTATGTTTGGACGATCACCTGATGATGACCCAAGTAGAAACTTATGGGTGTGCGTCTTTCGAAGATTTTCTGTTTTAGATGGATTTAAGATTATATCAATTAAAGAGTATAAAATTATGCTGGATAATTCCTATGTTGAATGTAAATTACACTGTACTAGGGGAGAAGCATGTGTGCTTCACACGCACAACTCAATTTAATGCATTGTTTCGATCTGGTTCTCGCCTTAAATTATTCTATTATTCATGTTTTATTCCTTAAAAATATATACAAAACAATAATAATTCCATCTGTTTTAAAATCAGCTTATACAAGCAAATAATTTATTTGTTATGTTATTTAAATACATTGTTTTGTAAGGCCTATTTTCAGAGTTATATTAGGCCAATTTTGACAAATTTTGTATCCTGGGAATGCGTTTTTTACTTTCCACTATACTATAGTACAGAGAAAGTATGTATAGTGGTCGCAAAAAAAATAGATGTTGAGATTTTTGTGGAACTATCCGTTTTGGGACCCCTGAGTCCAAAAAAGTGGTTTTTACAAAATGTCTGTCTGTATGTCTGTATGTATGTCTGAATGTAAACAGAGCTAAAGCGAAAACTATGTAAATTCGATTTCAAACAAATTTGCACCAGACATGTCAAGTAGGCTTGTATAGATGCACGAAAAACGGTTTTGAAAAACAACTCCCTTTTTGGCAAAAAACACCCAAAAAATCAGTTATTATTTTTTTATAAAAAAAAACCGGCTGTAACGATTTTAATAAAAATTGGCTTATTTGTAGTTTTTACTGTACCCTACCATATGCAAAAAACAGCATCTTTTTAAAAATTCTCGTTTAGCTAATAATAATAATAAAAACAGATTTTTGGGGGTTTTTCGGTCGTAAAGGAGGTTGTTTTTCAAAATATTTTTTCGAGCATCTATACAGACCTAATGACGTGTTTGGTACAAATTTGTTAGAAATCGATCGAATAGTTTTCTCTCTAGATAATAATAATAATATTTATTAGTTAATCTCCTACTTTAATAAACCACCTACAATTATGAATTCACAGTGAATCTGTTTAATAATTTAAATACGTTTGTGAGAAAGTATGTGCCAGTTCCTGGTACCGTTTATTAGAATATGCAATTGCAATAAAAACGACATTTGTGAGCGAAATGAATGAGTAAACCTATATTTTGCTACACAGATAATTATAAGTTATTGCAGATAATACTTTTGTCAAGATTACATTTTAATTTATTTCATTACTATGCATTAAACAAGGCCGTTTTACATTTACGCATGGTGGTCAAAACAAAACAGCCGTTTTATAGTTTCAACAAAACATTACAGTTTTGTAAAATTTTACGGACTAGTACAAAAGTCATAAACAGTTCTTTCAACAAATCGTTATATAGTGCTGTAGAATTTATGGACTTGTACAAAAATCAAAAACAGGAGTTTTATAGTTTCAAAAAAACTTTATAGTCCTGTACAATTATTTAACGGACTACTACAAAAGTGAAAAACAGCTGTTTTATAGTTTCAACAAAACATTACAGAGTGTTACAATTTTACAAACTATTACAAAAGTTAAAACAGCTGTTTTATAGCAACGAAACATTATAGTGCTGTACACTTTTACGGAATAGTACAAGAATGGAAAACAGCCAAACGAATCACAGCAGAATTACTTCCTGAATTATCAAATGCAATTTATGAACATGAATACGGAAAGTTTGTAGAACGGCGCGGCATAAAGAAAAAATGAAGGTACGAGTCATGATATCATGCTGGTTTATGTCTGAAAAAGTAACAACCTTAAAACCGCTCTTTGCAGTGTGGTTTCGGTACTTGATAGAATTTTCTAAATTCACACCTGGGAATAACAGAACTTTCACGGTCCGCTAAAGGGAAAAAGAAAGTGGCGCCTTGAACGTTATGCAACCATAGCCGCGTGGCTGTCTAGCTAATGGTTTACTTAACATCTCAATCCCAGACCTTACTCAGCGGGCGACCGTTTTGACAGCTCCTTTGCCTCGCCTTGGCACGGCGGAACTGTCAAAGCATTGTTAATTTGTAAAATGATTCAGATAATTTGTTACAAGTTAATGACACTGTTTGGACTTGATGTCTTTAAGGCTTTGCACACCTTTGTTTTATTGAATAGTTTTCGTATCTACGCATACCATATAAAAGTATTAAAATTTTATGTCGTTGCTATTTATTTATACTATATAGGAGAACATGTAAGAGAAGATGACGGTATTTCAAGTGCTATAAAAATATTAGTATTTAACTCCATAACTTAAAAAAAATAGAAAAAATTATAAATACGAAGTAAAGAAAGTAGTACATAAGATAAGTAAGAAACTAGCATAAATAATCATGACAAACAAACCAGGAATGCAAAAGAAGGCAAAGAACGAAATAAAATAAATAATCCAAAACAAAACTGCGAAGAACAATATAATATACGGATCAATGAAAATAACAAGAGCACAGAAATCATATTATACAAAAAATGTCTCCGACAACAAATATCAACGACAAGAAATCACAGCAAAGAGCAGGAATAAAAAGGTGAAAAGTAAAAAAAAACAGCAATAGTATTAGAAGAAGAACAAAAAACAAAGGAAAAACACAACAGCAAAAGAATGACGAACATACAATACACAAGAAGCGAAATAACACAACATAAACATTCACATACTAATCAATAGTTAAAACGCACGAAATGAAACAAAACGCATTGAAGAGGTAGTAAAACGTTGGCATCAAAACCAATAAATCAAATTATAAAAAACAAACCAAAATAAACAACGAAAACGAAAAGTCAAGTAGCAATACATCAAACATAAGCACAGAAGAATAAAATTAAATCTAGGGAAAATAAAACACTTGGATTAAAAACCAAAACTATGATACACAACATAATGGTGAAAAAGAACAATAAACTAAGAAAACAAAAGCAAAAAAAAAAGATATATACAACAAAAATAATAAGATGGTTGGAAACGGAAACAGAATAAACAAAAATTGAAAACATTCAAGAAGTAAAACCACAAGACAAGGGAAAAGAACAGTTTAAAGTCGATAACCTATAAACTATCACTCAAACACAATAATAAGGTGGAAAAGAGGCAAAATCAAAATAAATCACCCGGAAGGAGAATCTACAAGATAAAGATCAACCTAAAAGAAACAATGCTTCACAAACTAAACGCAATACAAGTTAACCACAGAGAATAAACAAGGATTAAAAACATCCAGGACAAGAAACCCCAACACAGGAATAAATAATAAATAATCACAAGATCAAAACAAAATCTTAGTAAAACAAGACACAAAAAGCAATGAATGAAACACGCGTCTATAGAAACAAAACGCAGTATGTAAAACTACAACATTTTAAGACCATACAGATTAAAAGCATATTCGAAAAACGATAAACATCAAATGTTTTATTTGAAATCTACAAGTTCGTGGTACTCGGAAACAAGGAATACATTTTAGGTTTGATTGCAACAGTATACATGCAGCACTCCTCCCAGATAGGCAATCATAGGTCTCGCTTTGATTCCGGAAATCTGAAATTCATTTAATCCGCCTCAGTGACTTAACCAATCAGAGTAAAATATATTGAGTCGAGATCATTTTGATAGACGAAAATAAGTTTAAATTGTACAGGGTGTTTCGGAAGTAATGTGTGTTAAGAAACCAGTGTCTGTCTTTTTGGAAGTATTGTCGTTTAAATTGTATTCTAATTGCGAAATTTAAAATCAATTTATTAGTTGGAGGATATACTGTTGATTTATTGATAATCATGTTTTTCAAAAGCTATATTAATTCCATCAGGCAGCTGAACTTCTGACGTGAGTTCTAGACTTTACTTGATATGGCTTATTAAGGTTTCAACCATTTGGGAAATTGGTCTATTAACGAAGTCGCTGAACAGATCGTAGAATATTACTAGAATTTATTTGCACATCAGCTTTCAGCACTAGCTCACGTGCTGCTTCGTTCCGCTCGCAGCGGAAACAGCCGCTTTATGAGTTTGCACCTCGACCGTTCGGCCCCGGATTATGGAATTCACTTTTCGAGTTTGACCCCGAGGCCTCGAATAATGGACTGTCATTTCTTTCGATCTCTGTGTTACATTACGTATAGGTCACTACAACCCCATCACCCTACCTAGATCCAAGTGCCTCTGTCCTAATCAATCGTAATTTCCGTGAAAATATTAGAATACACAATAATCTGTTTGTGTTTGCTTCGCTACGAGTCGCCACGGGGGTTGGTGAGCGAAGCGATCATCGGGGGTGTAGCCCTCTAGTTAACTTATAAGTTACTAATGTTTCAAAGTCGTTACCGAAACGCAGCACAGGTACACAGCTAGTGTTCTTATTTTGGAAGGCTTTCTGTAATTTTTTCAATTTGTATATACAGTAGTAGGTTTATAAATATAATGGAGTTTGGAATCACTAGCCAGTATGACAAAACTCTCACTCGAATTTTGTTCCGCTTTATGCTCAAGACTAACATTTTCTGTATTATATTTTTGATCACAATAATAGTCA
>JAGFPH010000139.1:456103-472312 GCA_018207615.1 Philaenus spumarius
AATAATAGTCACTTATTTTATAGTTTATTCCTCTCGGTGAAGCAACTATTTACGGAAAATTTACAGTTATCCCTTTCAGCAAACCATTTCATCCGACTAACTTTGCTTACAACAAATCCGTTCCAGCCGAACTGGCGTTTCTAAAACCCTCTCGACCGATTGCGTTAAAACATTTCTGTCTTAACTTTAACAAACAAATCCGCGTGTTTTCTCGGACGGAAAATTTCATAAACTTCATTTTGGCGGAAACGGAAAACGAAGTCCACGGATGGATGCTCTGCCCTGCTCTCTCACGTGCTTCAGAGACGAGGAGTGAGAGAAAACAATACTGTGAGAGGGAGAATAGCGTCGAATTTAGAATTACGGCGTTTCAAAAGTGAAAAAGTTTTAGATGTGTAAAATGTAAAATAAACTTTGTGAGTTTAACAAACTTAAAATGTAAATAATTCGATCACGCAGCTGAACCATTGAGTGAGCTGAGCGAATTTCTAAAATTAAATTTAAAACTACCAACTACCAAATTTCTTTTTTCTACCAACTATTCGGGAAATTGGTCTACTCACGAAAACGCAAGAGTGTTCGAAATGTACAAGTATTATTTTTTTTAACCTCAACCTCCAAATTCGACTCACGCGTTGTTTTGTTCGTTCGCTTTGTGAGTTTGAACCTCGACCTTGCTGCCTCGGATTTTGGGCTAGCGGTTGTTAGCGGTAAAAACATCATGGTAAAATCCCTCTCATGGATTCGAACCAAGTAATTTTATTTTACGTTTTGATCGATTTTGGGGGAACCAGAAAAAATGTGATACGGAAAAGCTATATTTCAAACTGGCATAATACGAATAATCTATATATATATAAAAGCCAAATACCACTCACTGACGCATCACGATTTCTCAAAAACTACTCAACGGATTGAAATGAACTTTGTTATGTAGCTTCCTCTAGGGCCCTAGGTGCTCGATAAGAAAGGTTTTCAAAAAATTTGAAATTTTATTGGGGGTTTGGGGGTCAAAGTTACCAAAAATCCCCATAAAAATACATAGTATAATATATTTATTAATATTTTTCTTTTTGGTTAATATACATTTAACTTTGATTTGTCTATCCGTGCAAAGCCGGATCGGGCCAGCTAGTAAAGAATAAAGTTGGAATAATTTCAACACAGTCCAGTGCATTGTAGAGTGCATGGAATGTGCGATAATTTTTGACTTCAGGACTTTGTTAGGAATAGTTAGGAGGTAAACATACTAAAAGTCCCCGCCCCTAGGAGGTGAGCTTAAAGCGGGAGGGGGTGGAAAGGTCCCATATTTTGGATTTTTATTTATATCTCGGAAACGCTGCACGGTAGAAAAACATGTTCCAAATAAACTTAAACTTACTATAAAATTGTTCCTTTACATATACCTGTCGAATCCCAACGGTTTCCAGATACCTCAATAGTGACAGATGTTTGAATTATGACATAATAAGCCTTTTTCGTTGATTGTGTTTGCTATTACCTAACCTAAAAACTGTCCATTGTGAAGAATAATTACCTGATTCTAAAATTGCTAATAATCTTTGCTATGGTAATAAATCTAAATGTTTTCAAGAAACGTGTGTTGGTTCTGTATAGGCCTAACCTAAAATTGTGTTGAACTTATGATCCAAATCAGCTACTTTATTTGTAATATGTAACAACAGATGTTTGAAGTATAACAATTTTTTCATCAATTTTATGTGTGCAGGCTATTTGTTTTTATTTTGTTAACCCAACTTAAGAAAGCTGTTGGTTGTAAAAATAACTATTTGATTCTAAATTTGCTAATTTGATTGCATTTTGTTTCAAATTTGATAGTTTGTTTCTATTTTGTTAACCTAACCTAAAAAAAAAACTGTTGGTTGTGAATAATAATAATTACTAACTAATTCTAAATGTATTATGTTGGTTGCTATGGTAATCAATATAAATGCATTCAACAAACGTGTGTTGATCCAGAATAGTCCACACCTAGAATTGTGTTGCTAAGCTTTTGATTCAAATTAGCTGTTTTACCTGTTATAGGGCTGTGAGTGTACCCCCCGTATTTTGATTATTTTCAATAATTAAAATCGATATAAAAATTTATTTTTAGTACCCTTCTACACTGTGGTATGAAAGTATCCTGAAAGTTTTAAGGCTCTAGCTATCATAGTTTCAGCTGCATGTTGATTATGAATCAGCCAGTCAAAACTTATTCTTATATATATATATATATATATATATATATATATATATATATAGTTTCAGTTTGATTCAATTTATAAATTACTTCATGGTGAATCAGAGATTAAGAAATTGTCAGAGATATAAAAAAGGTATAACAAGATGTAATACTTTTTATGTTGCGCGCCTATTGGTAGCAGGTAGCTGTTCTGTTGAAAATCTTCAAAACGAGGTATCGTTAGATTTGTTATAAATATATCTAAAAAAGTTATTCATGTAATGTTTTGATGCAATCAGCAATTTTAAAGTAATTCCTGTACAAAGCTTTTAAATGGCCACTATTTTGTTGTTTAATTTGAGAAAATATTGTTTTTATTTTTTGGGTTTCCTAATTATTATAAAAATGTAACAAAATCTCAAAATTATACGTTTCGTTGGTTTCGAACAAAAATATATTACGTGAACAAAATAAAATCGCGCCCGTGTGAGTAACTGGAGGCATTCGGACGATTTCAATAAAATGTTTAGATTTGCTTTTGGCCCAGAAACAATGCCTTAAAATATTGGTAGAGAGTTCTGAATACCCTGTATAGTTTAAGGTGTAGATACATAGGTCAATGTAAAGAAACAACTTCCTATATACATATGTCCGGGAGCTATAATTATACCAGCTATACTTCAATTATTAACAAAATAATGTCTATCTCTTCAAAACGATTTAGTTGAAAATTTGAACGATACTCGCAATACAAATGCCAAGTTTGACAATTGGCCGTTTAAACATTTTACACGATAATGGCTAAAAAACATTCAATTTGTATAAAAAACGTCAAGAGCAAGTTTTTGGAACGCAGTTCCTTAAAGCGGGTTTCGGTAGGAGTTAACAAATAGAAAATGTAATGCGTAACGAAAAAAAGTGTTATTAATTGGTTGCTGTGGCAATGACAAATATAAAATACGAATAACGAAAAAGTGTGATTAAATTGGTTGCTGTGGCAATTACAAATAGAAAATACGCGTAACGAAAAAGCGTTATCAAATTCGTTCCTATGGCAATGAATGTAAATACATTCAAGAAACATGTGTTTTAGTTCATCAATTTAAGAGACGATTGCTCCGTCCGGCGTATTTCAGATATTATTGTCAAGCGCTGAAATACATTCTATAAACATTGGTTCATCAGTCTAGGCCTAACCTAAAATTATTGTGTGTATATTTGGTTTATTTTACGTGCCTTAACGGCAACATACATAAAGTAATTTTAGGTTAGGCCTAGAAAGTAGTTTTAAGTCTAGGCGTCTAGGCCTAACCAAAAATTATTGTATGCACTGTACGTTGCCGTTTAAGGCCGGCCACACACTGCAGCAGTCAAGGCGAGGCAAGGCAACGTAAGAAAAGTCGCTCGAATTGCCTTGTCGCAAAGCGAACACAAACAGCAGAAAGCGAGGCAAGTCAAGACACCAAAGTTTTGGCGTGGTTTCACAGTTCAGTACAGAGCGGTGGAAGTCACGCGACTTTGCGCATGCCGGAACGCTTTGACTAAATGACTTTCGACGAAACATAATTGTTGTCTGCTTCGCTTTTTGACTAAAGGCGCCTTTCCGCCTCGCCTCGCCTCGCCTCGTCTCTTGCAGTGTATGGTGCTCCGTAAGCGCCTATGCTTTCTCTGTCGCTCAAGACGCCTTTAGTCAAAATGCCTCGCCTCGCCTCGCCTCGACTGTTGCAGTGTGTGGCCGGCCTAAGACAGGTAAAGTAAATTAAACATACACACAATAATTTTAGGTTAGGCCTAGACTGATGAACCTACATTGCATGTTTATAGAATTTATTTGCAATGATTGGGCGTTTAACTGTGTTTACCATCTTAGCTTTGATGTTATAATTAATTCTACCCTTTATTATAATAACATTAAACGTATGGAAACAGTAAATATTTGTAAGAAAAACAAACTAATAATAAACGGCCATTGAAAGATTAAAATAATTATGTGTGTATGTTGCCGTTAAGGCTGGTAAAAGAATTGAAGAAAAGGCGTAATGAACTTTGTTCCTGACGGTGGTCCCACGACCGCACACATTTTCTTTTTCAAGCCTTTACTTTGATGAGCAACTACTTAAATTTCAAAACAACATTTATTTAGTAAATGAATTTCTTGAACAAACGAATCTGAAATCACACCATCGAGTATGTATATGTGTACAAGAAGCGAATATGGAATTCGAAGGCAATGATAACCAACCAGGTTTTTCGTCTTAAAAAAAAAAAAAAAAAAAATGGAATTCGAAGAAACAAAATGTAGGTTGTCTATTAATTTTAAAACTCACCAAAGCACAAACAGTGCGTCAAAATGTTTGCTTTACCTGAAACCAAGAAATACAAATTAGTTAGCTTCACAGTTAAAGTGCGTGGTTTGCAATAATACAGGATGATTCTGAAAAAATGTAGGCGATAATTTAGAGTGTAAAACTAGAGAAAAAACTAACTATAAACTTATGTCCGGAACACTTCTTTTACTGGCTATAGAACGGACAATTTTGTTTATCTATAGAACGGCTAAACCGAATGAGTTGAAAATTTGCTACTCATCAATACAAAGACAGTTTGAATTTAAAAAAATTTATTTATTTAAAAATGGCAGACATTTAGAAATATTAAATTATAATAGTTTTAAAACCATACATTTTTATTAATGTTTATGTTAATAAAATGTCTATTCCTGGACTGTTAACTTATAGAATACTAGGGGAAACCCCTGCGTGCTCCGCACGCCAACACTTTGGAATTTTCTATACACATACTCATGTTTTTGTTTTATTAATAAAGGTGTAGGATTAATAATAACACCAAAGCTAAGATGGCAAATAATTTTAAATGTTCAAATCAAATTATTTCGTATATTTCCTAACAGCAGTTATAATAAAGGTTAAAAGAACGAGCAAGGCTCAGGTCTACACTTTAATAAAAGCCTAACCTAAATGTTAGAAATACAAATAATTGCTTCAAAGTTTGAAATCATGTGTTAATGGAAATATTAGAGCAAACAGTGTTATTTTATTCAATTCGTTGCTATGGTAATGAATGTAAATACATTAAAGAAATATGTGTTGGTTCATCAGCATAGGCCTAACCTAAGAATTTTCCCGACTAAATTTACTAATATTGAAATAACAAATGTTTTTTTATAAAAATGAATTATATCCTATGTTACTCAGGGATAGTGAAGCTTTTTATTAGTGAAACTATTTTTTTCAATCAGTTCAGTAGTTCCAGAGATTACCCCTACATACAAACAAACAAACAAAATTTTACCTCTTTATAATATTATTAGTATAAATGTTTTTCACTAAACTTCAAACAGTCACTTGTTACTCTGACACGTCTGACTGCAGTTTCGACATCAAACTGTCATTGTTAAGGACAAGAAAACTCTCACATTACATAACACTTTTCACATTTGTTGAGACGTGAAAAAACTTTTCGTATCTTTAAAACTATTCATAATTACTGGGTAATAAACTGGTAAGGTGTTAGATAAAATAAAACCTGCACACAAAATCTTACAATAAATACGTTAGTACTAGCCTCAAACGCGTTTCAACGACAATGTCGCCATACTCAGTGATGCACGGGCTACAGTAACCAAACTATAACTGATCTAACAGTGTGACAAGGTAAGGTTTTAAGGTGTTTTAAAATATATCCGCTGTCATGACGTCTTGAACATGAACTCTCATAATTAGTTTTAGATGGTAATCTGGATGAACCAGGAGTCCCATACCTAGGGCATAAAGCATTCCAAATAAAAAAATTGCATTGGTTTGATGCATTTTAATGATATAACCTTCCCTTACCAGAGGAGGTCAGCAAATATATTTGAGTGCAGGAGAACAGTGTCTGGAGGAGAAGGTATAATGACGAATTATACGATTTTTACAAGGAGCCAAATATGATTGCCACAATCAATCTAGGACGAATAAAATGGGCAGGATACGTTGTACGACTAGAAGGGCTCGCAAGACAAGGAATCCAGTTCCTTAGACGTCATAAACAACTGTTACCTGGTTTGCGGAGGAAGGACGAAGAGTCCGGCTGTCATTTAGAAAAGGTGCGGATTCATAGTCCTCATTTTCACATGGCTTTTACAGTGGATGGTGAAAAAATATAGTTCCATCCTGGTTGGTGAAAGACCAACACACTAAACATAATTTAATGCTAAAGGCCTACTTATATAATGACAGTTCTAAAGAAAGTCACGTAACAGATTTGTTAGATTAAGTTTGATGAGCGCTAGGAGCAAGTGTAACAAGGGGTCAAAGAGTCCAGCTGTCACGCATAAAAGACCCAGACTCTTAGTCGCCTTTATATTTTTGTGGTTGACCCATCGTTAGAGTGTACTCGGACTCTCTGCCTTATATTCGACTAGAAGACACTCGTCCCAGTAAAATACATTTACAGTACGAGAGGGCCAGCCTACATAGAAGTGAAGTGTTGGAATTGAGTGGCGCAAGACTATTTCTTGATTGGATTTATTTATTTCATTTCTGGCTGCAAAGCTGAAGTATACATACGAGTTGTCCTACACTAAATACATATTTTATACATGATTGTTTACCTCCTGAACTGTAATTAGTATTAAGCTAGGTTACATACCTCACGTACCGTCAACAGACCGGTATCGGAAGCTTACTCAGGTCGTACGGCTGGCCAGCATGCTCGAAGTATGTCGTGTGTTTTTTGTTTATTAATGTTGGACATGTGTTGTTTTATTTAATGTTAATTGTGCTTTTTATTATTTGTGTTTCGTGTTTCTTATGACTTGACAATGGAAGCATAGAGTAAGCTTCCGAAACCGGTCGTCGCTAATTAAAGGACACAGAACTGTTGACGGTAAGTAAGGTATGTGTAACCCAGCTTAATATAAATATTATACACAACACACGTTAACATTTTAACAGATACGGCATTAGAAACTAGATTGATCAATAACTATGCAAGATATAAAAACGGATAGGCACCGTTATTACAGACAAAACAAAAGTATAATACTAACAAACACTTAAGGAACCAAACTACAATGGTATAGCTTCAAAGATGATTCAAGGACTCTTTCACTGAGTAAAATACGCGTTAGTGAGGTATCTTTTTCTCTAATGCATTCATTTAATCAAATTCTTTAAAATACTGTAGTCCATTGTACAACTTCAAACCCGAGTAATACACTCCATGTTCAAACATCGTCAGTCTATAAACTGGTTATTGTAGTATTTGCTGACCGAATGAATATCCATGTTGGTGCTGACTGACACCACTCTTGTTGGATTTAAAATACTGCAAAACTTTACAAATATGAATACATGACAGGGTTAAAAATTTTATGTTTTTAAATATATTTCTACATGAATCTCTGTACTTCAAATTACAATTCATTTTAATCATATTTTTGTACACGAAAAATTTTGATGGGCTCTACAGAATTGCCCCAGATGGCTACGCCTTATCTGAGGTGTGAGTAAACCGAAGCATAATACGTGGTCTTAGTTGTGGCACTACTGCATTTGAGATTACACTAAGCGCAAAGCCTGTAGAGTTAAGTTTATTACGAAGAAATTGGATATTAAATTTTCATTTTCATTTCTAATCAATAACAATTCCCAAGAGTGCCCATAATTTCAGGTTTTTGGCACAAGTTCGGGGCAAATATTTTTGAAGTCAAGGCCCGCTGATGATGATCAATGAACTATTTATCTGTAGCATTTAAAAGAAAACGTAATAAAATCCATACAAGAAATTAAATCAAATAAATATAAGTGTTATAAAACGTAAACTACCGCGGGTAAATGTGCAGGTAATGCATGTTTATTACTCTTATAAAGTCACATAGGTACATAAATTGCAGAAACTTTAAAAATATTAATGATCGTGAATCCGAGAGCTTAAGTACGGAAAACAACCCTACGTTCTTAGGGCTTAAAGAGAACGAGATACAATTATATTCTAATTTAGTATTGCAATAAAACTTGCTGTAAAATCCCTTTTATAACTTGCAGCTTCATATTGGAATTAAACGTAAAATAACTCAAACGACATTTAAAATAAAATTAAGTTTCTAATCTCCATATTGTTTATATGCTCTTGGGTTTAAGCAAATGAGAAGTTTTAGTTAGAAAAATGCGCGAAGACAAACAGTTTTCGAGTAATCGATTTTTGTAAATTTCTAGCGGGAGTAGAGTGCGTGCGTACCATCTGCTTTTCGTCTATGACGGAATTGGTAGGGCGTAATACGCAGAACCCAAGTTCCAAGTTTCAATCGGATCTGTAAAAAGATAACGGATCTAGGAACATTTCAAATTTGCAAATTTGAAGGCCATTTTATGGGGATTGGTGCCCACAGAGTCAACATTAGGTTAACGCGCAAGAATTTCAGGCAACGTCCAAATTTTGAAGGATAACTTGACCATTGGGTTGATGACTAAAAATGTGAACCCAATTTTAAAGTTAACGAAAATTATTTACTCAATTTTTAGGTTAACCGTAAAATCTTTACCGAATTTTAAGATTTATCACAAAATGTTTACCCAATTTTAAGGTTAATCACAAAATGTTTACCCAATTTTTAGGATAATTAACAAATTTTTATTTCAACCCACAAATCTTTAATACACTTTTAGGTTAACCACCAAATTCTGACCAAATTTTAATTTTACCCTTTAAATTTTCACCCAATTTTTAGTTTAACCATCAAATATTTACCAATTTTTTATCAACCCACAAACCTTTATTAAATATTGGTTAACCACCGGATTATTACCAAATTTTAAGGTTAATCACTAAATCTGTACAAAACCTTTAGGTTAACCACCAAATTTTAACCCACTTTTTAGGCAATTAAAAGTGCACGTCAGCCAGCGTATATTAGGCAGATGTGAGTACCGACCTGCCAGCCTGACGTGCAGATCTTCACGACCTCCACCAAGTAGAGTGAATTAGTTGTTATAAATGTCCGCGAGAGGAAAGAAGTCACCTGAGCTCTTGCCTATTCAAAAAATTGCAGGCGCTTATCTGAGTCTAAGCTTACGTTGAGGCATTCTGTGGTCACATTCACTGTGGCAAAACATGTAAAATAGCCAATTGAGGTTTTACTTTATTGCAGCTATTTAATAGTGTTAATAGTGTTGAGAAAACCATTAAGGTTTTATAAGCCTTCCAGATTTAAAAACTAACTTTATTACAGTATAGGATTACTATAAAACAGTTTGTTATTAAGAAAGAAAGTTGTTACTGTAAAATTTTGTACAGATAGGCAGTAAGAAAAACCGTTATTGTATTTACAAGTAAGATTATATTTACACTTATGTACATATTGTTTACAAGTTCTTAAATTACTATAAAATATTAAATTGTGAACCATTTTAAATTTATATACAAAACTAGCAAAAGCTTGTTGATAGGCCTATTAAAAAAACTGATATACAGTAAATCCCTCGACATTCGCGGGCTTGGTAATCGCGGTTTTGATTATTAGCGGTCGCTAAAAAACGAAAAACTACTGTATTAAATAGAAATAAAGTACATGTAAAATTCGTAAATTATTGCAGTGTTTGTACTGTAATAATTATTGTACGAATTTAATAACATTGTATAAAACCCACGTCGTCAAAACACTCACAAATACAACAAAACATACAAGATGGGATTTAAAAAATCTTTACTTGCAAAATGCACTTAAAATTTTCAGAATAATTAGATATAAATAAATATATAATATTATACAACTAATTATAATCAAATTTAAACCTAGAGTAATAAAATTATTGATGACAAAAATAAAAAATAAAACATAATTTTAAGTTAAACTTGTAGACTAATTTAAATTGCACAGTGTTAATTTAAATTTAAATACAGTAGTTCAATTGTTTAAATTCAACTATAAATTAAATTCCCTAAGGCCTAAGGAAGGAAAATTTATAAAAAGCAGTTTTTTTATTTTATGTCAATAGTAATTATTATGTCATGTGCATATCTGCATATAAGCTACCCATTATGTGTAAGTATTTATAACTTTTATGTGTTTTATTTTGGTGGTTCATTGTAATAAATACAATTATTTTCAATAATGTGACACATTTTGTTCAATTTCGTATTTATTTTTCAGAAATGTTTCAGAGAATCAAATTAAAAGTATGCTAACATTAGTATATTGTATATTATACAAATAATTATAATCAAATTTAAACCTAGAGTAATACAATTATTGATGACAAAAATAAAAAAATAAAACATAGCTTTCCGTGGCGGACTGGTCTAGCCCAAGTATTCTATAGCCCTGCACTTAACAGCTGTTCTACAGGGATTCCACATTAGCAGAAACAAAACTATGGGGAGCGAAAAGTTTGGACAACGCGGAGCGCCTGCAAATGCCGTGCGGTAACATACAAACACTGCTGCATACCGTCCTGGCTCAGAGGACTTCTTTCCTCTCGCGGACAATACATGTGTTTTGTTTTATGTCTGTAACTATTTACATAACCTGATGAGGGACAAACGTTCCGAAACTGCAACAGTTTGGAAGAAATAACTAGTTAAGGATGGTGTGATGTGAGTACACATCACTTATGACAACTAATGAAATCGTTTTCGAAACTCACTCGTTGACTTACTTGATTTTAAAACGAACCCCGGACTATTATAAGGGGAAAAGCATGATGTCATTTGTTTGTACTTTTTAGTAATTTTTATCCTTACAAAAGTTACATTCTTCTTGCAAAATAATTCGCAAACTGCCAATGACCAATAGTGATTAGCCACTCATTTAACAAATAGCCCTACATCTATAAAAATTCAACTTTGAATCCGTGGACAAAATATTTCCCGTATTCCAAAACAATAAAAACACGTTAAATGAGAAAGAGGGGTAATGGATTCTGTGAGGGACGAGTCGTAAATGTATCGAGGGGTTGGAATAGACATAAATGTATATGAATACATATTTTCTGCAGTTTTTTTTTACAACTTTCAAAGTAACAAAATACTTTTACAGCCTTATCTTATCTTGGCCCTTCAACTATAAAACATAAAGCCACACATTGGTGACACCAGTTTTATGGAATCAGTAAAAACACTCTCAAGTCGATATTATATTAGGGCAATATTGTAGGCGTAACACCTGCGGGTTTCGCACGCCAAACGTTGTACGTTGTCGAACACTTGTTGGTAAAGTGATTCAAAGTAGTCTACAATAATTATAAAAAATTGAAGTTTCTGTTAAAAATCACATGTCTTTAATTGGCTGTTACTTCTATTTTTATTATGATTTGCATACTTGTTGTACAATGTCACTATTGGCCTAGTAGACCCTACCAACATCTTGAATTTCAACTCCCATAAGAGATGTCAAACGACTATAGTAATAATGATCAGAAAATTATTTTGAATATGTCATTTTATAGGTTAGGACAGTCCGATGTAGATACCATTTAGTTTTAAAAATTGTGTTTTTAACTAAATTTATTCTTGGACTTACCGGTACTGCAAATTCAAAGTTTGCGATTTTCTTTCTTATTAAATAATGCAAAAATAAAAAATTAAAAACTCACCACATTCGAAGTTTAATTACCTTTCAAATAAAAGTAATTTCAATAAATTTGTATTCTTTAGGACGAAAAATCTGATTTATTGTGGAAGCATGTACGCGCCGAATTTGTGTTCCTACTCAAGTGTTTTGCCTGCACTCTGGTGGTTATTACATCAACTTGTTGCTCGCGGAGGAACAGTGAGAAAATAAAGTATCCATTAATTTTGAACGCGTGAGAGAAAGCTGTGTTTAATAACACATACTCATATACATTGCCACTCATGCATGTTTCAGTACGTTTAAAATCAGGGTTACGTCTGTGACCCTCTAGTTTTTGCCTTTATTAATCTGCCCTATATATGATAGCGGAAGAATAAAACGCACACAAACTCAAAGCTAGTAGACAATATCTCTGCCACTTGAGAGCTGCGTTTAACTCAGAAATATTTTGCAGCTCCTGCCGAGCTTTAATTATAGTATAAGAGCTAGTGCGTTATATTTTTACGTGACGATATACAGTCTGATGTATATGCCTACATCTTGTCAAATTCCAATCTTTAGCACTAACTCAAGAGTGTGAAAGCAGGAACGCCGGGGACTGTCAGGGGGGGGGGGGGGGAATTATTAAGACAACATGTTTTGGAGCTGTAACTTCATCAGGTAATTATCACTCTGAAATGATCTTCATATATTAACATTAATACACTTTAGTCATAACACTGACACATCCAAATTAGAGTTAATCGCGCAAGTCACTCCTTTAGGTGCGCAACCTAACGTGGCGGGTAGGTTCTGCTAAGATTGCGCAAGAGGATTTACTGATTTTCATCTTTATTTATCTTTATATGTTAACTAAATGTGTAATTTATGCGCGAAACAGTTGTATAACCTTCAATATAGACCATTTGCAGTATGTATACATATGTAATTTCTGCACTAAACTATTTGTCTAAAATAAAAACCCATATTGCAATTAAGGCTCGGTAGGAGTGAACAATATTTCTGAGTTGACTGCAGCTCTCCAAGTGACAGAGCTGTACACTACTAGCATTGAGTTTGTGTGAGTTTAATTCCTCCGCTAGCAAATATAGGACGGCTTCATAAAGGCGGAAACTTGAGGACTACTGACTTAATACTGACTGTAAACGTACTGAAATTCGCTTTTCTGACAATGTATGCGAGAGTTTGTAAGTTTTTATGCAAATATGTATGAGGTATTTATGTCGATGTTAAAATCGATAAATTTAGATACGAATTGTGATTTATAGTTTGAATGCCTATTTATAATCGTACTAGATAGTTTAATTTAGCAATACGTATTAACAATAATTGATATTGTTTTCTGTGTTATTCAATGTTAAACCGGGCAAAAGTCATTGAATAATCTTAATATTATTGTAATTCTTTGAAGTGTAAATTTCGCTTTTACTGAGATTTTGATATTTTGCCTAATTAGGTTTTTATATTTAATTATTAGTGTTATTTCTATACATGCTTTTGTTTATTTATGCTCTTTTATAATCCTAAACACTATTTGCAAAATGTGGCTCAAATGAGTAAACGTCGGTTTGTTGTACTTCAAAAGAGAATGAATAGATACAAATTAAAAAAGTGGTTTTCAATTCAATAAAATAATGACCAGTGTACTTTAACGAACAATATAATTTGTTTGAGTTATAATTTTATAAATTAGAGTTTGATATCTATCTGTGAAATCCATGATTTTTGACTAACCCATTGTTTGATATTTAAAAAAAATTGTGATCATTTATCTGCTAAACATTTCCGCAATAACCTTTCTAAATAACTTTTGTTTCAATTTATTAAATTAGGCTTACCTTACAGGGGAAAAGTGTATAGCGAAAAAGTTGTCACAATTTAAATAAAATAGCATTGAATAACAATGTCGTTTCATACGAGGAAATCAGTCTAACAAACACAAAAACCAGTAAACCATAAAAGTGAGTTAACATCGACCAATACCCAGGTGATCACAGTTGTCAGAGCAGTAGCAAGGTAAGCTAAATGTACTGGGTTCGAACCCAAGTCTTGGTCCAAGTTTTTTCATTTGTAATTTTATTTAACTATCCTATTTTTGTTGTCTTTTTAAATTCCAAACATACAAAAAGTTTGAGTAATCTTAAGGTATTTTTTTTGTAAAAAAACAATTATTTAAACCCCAAAACATTTATTTAATTTTACTTGAGTTTTTCTTTTTTTCATATTACCAAGACCACACAAAAAACTAAAAACTGTCCTTAACAAAAGTGAAGGTTGAGTCGGGGACTTTATAACCCAGCATTTCCTGACGTGTTATTAAGAAAAGCCGTCTATTTTGCCTATGTCAGTTCTCGTCTAAGATATGGGGTGGCATTCTGGGGGAACTCTGTTTAATCAATTGAAATATTCCGTTTACAAAAAAGAATTTTACGCTCAATGTTCCATCTAAATTATAATCAATCTTGTATACCTTTTTTTCAAAAAACATAATATTTTAACTTTCCCTTGCATATTTGTGAAACTTTAATTTTCTTTAAGAGCAATCATAATTTATTTGAAATTAATCAGCACTACCACAAATACCCTATCCGTCAAAAACTTTTTCAATATCCTGTCCATAGACTTAAATTTTTTGAACGCGAAATTTATTACTCTGGTATAAAGTTGTTTAATACGCTTTCAGAAAATATTAAAAACTTAGATTCTATCTACAGTTTCTAGAGTTCACTCAGGTGCTACCTCCTAGAAAATGTGTTCTATTCTGTGGAAGAATATCTTTCCACAGGTACCTGAGCCCAGTCTGCAGCTGGTGTCAGGAAGGGCTTATTTGTTTTTAATATCTTATAATCAATAATTATGTATTATATAAACTGCACTAACTGTGTTTTTTGATTTTTTGGTTTTCGTCAAATTTTTATGTAAATTCATGTGTGATTTTGTGTATATCAAGTACTTTTTTGTTTTGTACTTTTATTTACGTATATAACAATGTAAGTTATTACATGTCACATATTCCAATGGAATGAGTCACAGAAAAAGCAATGAAAAGAATAAAAAAAGGAACTACAAATTACAACTTTCTGTCTTTAAAAACAAGCAATTTTTAGTTGGCTGCAAACAGTATTCAAAGGGATTTCCACTTTATAGTCAATCAGCTGATCAATGTTTCAACGATGGGCTTAAGGCTCGCTTTGATTCGGGAAATCTGCAATTTGTTTGAATCTGTTACGCGACACGCTTCACCAACTTATCCAATCAGGGTAAAACACTGAGCTCGCTGCATTCTGGTGTGAGAAAAACGAAGTTAACTCCATACGATATTTAGGACGTAATAATGAATGTTTGGTGTTCACAAAGCATTTTTATTGGAAATGTAATTTAATTTAACGGTTTTAATTACTTTGGTAATAAGTACTGCGACGGAAGCTTTTTATAGCCGCTCATAGATAGTGTTGATGTATTTGTTTTTTCTTTTGTATGTAATACAGGGTTTTTTCACTGTTTTTTTTTTTTTTTTTTAGGACAAGTCGAGTAGACATCGTGGCACCTTCCTGATCAGGAGATCCCAGACTTTAATCTCGGCACAAGACTCAGGGTTCATACCTGAAATCAGAGGGAGGACGGCGGAAGGACAGCAAATGGTGGTTTCCTCGTTTCCATGCTGTCGGGTTGTGACTAGTTATCCGGTTTGGGATATTTCGCACGCAACACCTTTCCTTTCTACACGCAAATATTGTTGAATAAAAGTGTAGGGATAATTGAGTCGGTTGAAGCAGAAAGGACATAGGAGACCGAATTTAAGAATTTAACTTTTCAAGGCTCTGCAGACCTTCTACACCGTCTTGAATTTCAATTCACGCAAGAGTTATGTTAAACGACTAATGGAGTAATAATCGTCAGATAATTATTCTGAATATGTAATTTTTAAGGTTAGGACAGTCCGAATGTGGATACCATTTAGTTTTTAACTAAATTTATTCTTTGACTTGACTCAAAATCAAAGTTTGCTATTTTTGTTTTCTTATTTAATAATGCGGATATCAAAAAATGTAAAAAGCTCACCACATTAGAAGTTTAAGTACCTTTCAAATAAAAGTAATTTCAATAAATTTGGATATAGTACGACGAAAAAATCTGCTTTATTGTGGAAGTACGTACGCGCCGAATTTGTGTTCACTATTCGAGTGTTTAGCCTGCACTCTGGTTGCACTAACTTCTTGCTCTTGGAGGAATACTAAAACAATAATATATCCGTTAATTTTGAATGTGTTAGAGAAAGCTGTGTTTATAACACATACATGCATACATATATACATATACCTATAGAAATGCATAAACACACACACAATCACATCGTCTACTATAAAAATATTTATATCAAAACACACACTTTCATATATATCATATCACAAGCGCATAAGCATTCGTAAGCATAGAAAATTAAATCATT
>JAGFPH010000139.1:472322-495902 GCA_018207615.1 Philaenus spumarius
AAACGAATTTCATGAAATTTTCCGTCCGAGAAAATTCACCGTTTTGTTTGATGAAGTTAGACGGAAATGTTTTAACGAAATCGGTTGAGAGTTTTTTCGAGACAGTAGTTTTAGTGAGGACGTTCAAGCACGAAGGAGTTTATTTTAGGTGAGTTAATTGAATGAAAGGAATTACTGAAAGGGAAAACTGCAAAATTTATTTGTTTCCCTGTTACACATCTTTGCAGTACAATAGTTATACACAAATTAATATGGAAAATCTTCAACTGGGTTTCAACGTAATTAAAATTAAAATTTGCTTATCAAAGCGCAAGTTAAAAAAAATATTTAAGATTTTACTTGGAACTAGCTGACCCGTGCGAATATTTCGCAAGTTCGGAGTAGGCCTACATTTACCTGATTTAACACGTTGATTTAATTCAGTTAATTAAGTTTATTTATTTACATTGGTTTATAAATAACAGTTTCCCTATACAATCTTACAGTGCAAACAATCTAACTAACAGCTGTCATGCTAGTTAAACAGATGGTTAGTAGATGGCGCCTTTCATTAGGAACATACAGAGTATAATATAAAAGTTTTTTAAATCAATTTTTGTTATTAAAACATGAATTTTAAGCGGTTTGTCTATTTTTCCCGTGTAGTGGTTAAGGAAAGCTTTAAAATTATGCCTCATTCATGTAATTTGATGATGTAAGGAAGTTATGGCGTACCGACAAAAAAATAGTCTTGAGAAATAATATATGCGATACATATTTTAATATCTTAGGCAAATAAATTACGTTTAGTAAATGATGGATGTTGTCTGATATCTTATAAATGTGCGAGTGATTTGTATAAATAATTTTGTTTAAAATACAAAATGATGAAGAATAACTTGTTTAAATCCTCAGGAGGTTATTTTACAAATTCAGTTTAAGACAACAAGCCTATACGAATATAATTAATTTGATCACAATCTTCTGGCAGTCGTAGCCTAATGAATTAAATTCGTTGAAGAATTACAGGGATACTCCATTTTACGGAACTATTATGATACGCTAAGGTTCTTTCCATACTAGTTCCAGAAGATGGAGTATTTCGGAAACACGTCAACAAATGTAAATCATTAGACAACGATAGGACTGAAATATAAGATTGTGCTCAACTTAAGGGTCTGCTGGCGCCCATCGGAGTTTTATCCTGTAAGAGCAATGTTAAATTTAAAACCATTTATTTCGTTTATTTTCTACCATACAATTTTGTTCAGCCTCAGTGTAACTACAATCAATCAAAACACGCATCCGTTTTGCGTTTGAAATTTTTTTAAATCCTGTTAATTTGTTATGTAACCGTTATTTTTAAGTACAAAGTTTAAATTTTTCCCTTATACAATAAATGATGTATAATTAAAAGTAAATCGCAAGCCGGATCCGCATTTTTAGGCTCAGTTCCGTTCTCAGCGGAAAAACTAGCTTTGCGTGTTTGCACCTCGACCTTACGGCCTCGCATAAATATGCAGAACTAGCTGACTCGTGCGAATATTTCTCTAGTTAGGAGTAGGCCTACTTACCTGATTTAATTACGTAAATTACGTTTATTTATTTACGTTGGTTTAATTTGATTGGTTTGTGTGATAGATTATACTTGAATATAGAATATAAACAATTTAACTAACAGCTGTCATGTTAGTTAAACAGATTTAATGGCGCTTTTCATTAGGAACCATAATATGAAGTACAATATTAAAGTTTGTTTAATCAAATGAAAACGTGAATTTTAAGCTATTTATCTATTTTTCGTCTATAGGGGGGAACATAAAATGATGCTTAAATAATTAATTTTGATGAAGAATTAAGGGATATTATATCGCTTAGCGACAAAAAAAAAAAAAACATTTGAGAAATAAAATATTTATAAGGATAATCGCCTGTATTTATTTTGTTGGATAAAACCCCAAATAAAGTTCCTTTTTAGTTCGAAAAATCCCAAAACATTTTACTTCCGAACAAAAACGAGCTTCAGGCTGTTCAAAAACCAACTAGTGTATCAAATTTGGACCAAATCGAATGTAAAACGTGGCCGTTATAGTGCGAACACATATATACAAAGTTTTTAATTACCACGAAAACGTTTTCTGGGGACCATGATCGGTGCTCATTTAATACTCCCGACCTTAGGTCTCCCCATAAGGACCACAGCAATAGCTCATATTTTCTATGGAAATTCGCCAGAAAGCGTTTTTGTTGAACATTTTAACAGCGGTTTCGGCTAATTTAAGCCGCGGTCACACTAGGCTGTTTAGCAGCCGCTACTAGCTAGCCGCTGGTAAAATCACCAGCAGGCAGCATAGTCTGACCTAGAACCAGCGGCTGGAAATACTAGACCACTGGCATTATCCAGCCGCTGGTTCTGGGTCAGACCATGCTGCCTGCTGGCGATTTTACCAGCGGCTAGTTAGTAGCGGCTGCTAAAAAGCCTAGTGTGACCGCGGCTTATGCTGCCTGCTGGCGATTTTACCAGCTGATAGTTAGTAGAGGCTGCTAAACAGCCTAGTGTGACCGCGGCTTTTGCTGCCTGCTGGCGATTTTACCAGCTGCTAGTTAGTAGAGGCTGCTAAACAGCCTAGTGTGACCGCGGCTTATGCTGCCTGCTGGCGATTTTACCAGCTGCTAGTTAGTAGAGGCTGCTAAACAGCCTAGTGTGACCGCGGCCTATGCTGCCTGCTGGCGATTTTACCAGCTGCTAGTTAGTAGAGGCTGCTAAACAGCCTAGTGTGACCGCGGCTTATGCTGCCTGCTGGCGATTTTACCAGCTGCTAGTTAGTAGCGGTTGCTAAACAGCCTAGTGTGACCGCGGCTTATACTGCCTGCTGGCGATTTTACCAGCTGCTAGTTAGTAGAGGCTGCTAAACAGCCTAGTGTGACCGCGGCTTATGCTGCCTGCTGGCGATTTTACCGCTGGCAAGTTAGTAGCGGCTGCTAAACAGCCTAGTGTGACCGCGGCTTTACTGGCTAACACAGCGTTGGAGAAAGAAGTTCCCGCCTACTCTATTCCACCAGATTTCGACTGATGGCTCGCACTTAACCAACTTCTCAGCATTTTTACGGAAATCTGAAATATACGTGTCGAAGCTCACGGTATCGTCTTCCAGAAACCGTTTTAGTTTAAATCGGACGTAACAATTTATTTATTAGATTTTTTTTAAGATAACGCTCCAAACTGGTTAAACAGTTATTTTGTAAAACCAATATATCCGACAGAGCTCACCTTGTGTTGGTTAGTCTACATGCCATTTACTGTTATTTTACTCATTTCGAAGCACTAACTTTTAAAGTATCCAAATTATGACTAAAAAAATTTATTAAAATGCACCGACCAAGGCTTACAAAGTCTCATTTTATAGGTTTTTAAATTTACAACTATTCTATTGAAAGTATAGCGTTCATCAAATGATTTATAAAATATAAGCAAAAACCAATAAAACGGTACCAGATGCCACATACTTTCTCAAAGTTGAAATTTTATACCTTCCCGAATTCCCGAGAGTAACATAGGTGGTTATTTAGAATTGCAAAAGTAGGACATGTCCTACTGGCATGCATGGAATATATTAGATGCATGTAACACACATCCATATTATATTATTATTATTTAAAATATTCGATCGATTTCAAACAAATTTGCACCAAACATGTCAATCAGGCCTGTATAGATACACGAAAAAAAGGCTATGAAAAATTTTGAAAAACACCTCCTTTTTGGCCAAAAACCCCCAAAAATTAGTTATTATTATTATTATTAACTAAAAGAGAATTTTTAGAAAGATGTTTTTTTTTTCATATGGTACGGTACATTAACGGCTACAAATAAGCAAAATTTTATCAAAATAGTTAAAGCCGTTTTTGAGAAATTTTGATTTTTCTCGTTTTTTGCCATGGGGGAGGGGATAAAACCTCTTAAAAATCCAAAATTTGAAAAAATAAAAAAAAAAAAACGCCTGGAGATATTCCAGAACTACACCTAGGCCTACATATCAAATTTAATCAAAATCGGACCGTTGGTATGGACTCCAGCTCTGTACACATCCTAACAGACACACGGACACACGGACAAACATCACAAAAAAAAACACTTTTTTGGGTTCAGGGAGCACCAAAACAAATAGTTCCACTAAAAATATTTTTGGGTTCAGGGAGCACCAACACAGAAAATTCCACTAAACATTTTTTGGGGGTTCAGGGAGCACCAAAACAGATAATTCCACTAAAAATTCAAATTTTAAAATTTTGACGAAAACAATACTTTCTCCATATACTACTTATAAGGTGGAGAAAGTAAAAAAGTCAAAATTGTTTCGGTTTTTGTAGTTTCAGTAATTTTACAATAAAAATCATTCTTTCCGAAGGAGATATTTTCATCTACAAACTATTCCACAAGCCATGACGCAATTGGTGTGCTGTTAAATATTTTAACATACCCAAATTTATTTACTGGTCTAATAAACCATTGGCTTATATTCGAGCTATATCAATGCTTTACTTTAAACCGTTATTCCATGGTTGAAACATCAATACTTTTTTAAACAATAGTCCATTTATTCAAAATGAGTTTACTAGCTGAAAGAAAATTAGGTCGTAATCTTATTGGCAATTATAAATATACAAATACTTTATGTATATATTATGCGAAGGAAAACTTAGCACAAAGCACAAAGATCTTGCAGTTATATGATATGATAACAAAGAAGGTGATCAAAGAGAGCTCGTACAATCAGCCAGACAAAGCATGTAGATCAAGGAAAGAAGTTTCAAATATTTCTAACTTATAAATATTTTATTATAATTTGTTTAGTGAATACAAGATTCCATAATGTATTCCTTTATAAAAATACATTGTTCCTGTTTTTTTTTAAGGAAAATCTTATTAGTCTAGTTTCTGAAGTTGATTCTTGCGTTTTCATCGGTCGTTAGCGATATAAGTAAATACTGGTAAAGACTATTGGAATTGAGAATAATCGATCACCCATCTGAACAGCTGACGTGACTTGGGCGAATTTCCAAAATGAAGTATATATGTTTTAGAGTTCCAAAAAACTATTTTGGAAATTGGTCTATCCACGAAGGCGCTGAATACCAGGCTTCATGTACGAAATGTATTAGTAGAATTTGTTTGCACCTCAGCTTCCAGCTCCGGCTAACGAGCTGCATAATTCCGCTCGCAGCAGAAACACTCGCACTTACGGCCTCGGATTATGGACTGCTTTGCTGTGATGCTAGTTTTTGTATGATGCTTTTTGGTGCGTTTACGGTATTTCGATCTATTTGGGGGGAACCAGACGGGATGCAAGGTCGTGTAAAAAAACAAAATGTGAACAATAATCTCATATAATTATTTTGTTAGGTAAAACCCCGAAAAGTTTCATTATAGCACAAACAATCTTAAATACTTCCGGACAACAAACGTGCTTCCAGTAGTTGGATTTGGTTGGGTAAGGACGTTATAAATTCATTATTTCCCTAAAGATAAACATTAGGCCAACTAGCTACAAGAACTTATTGTTGAGATGTTAGCTGATATTATTAAAAAGGATTTTTTATTGCTAATGTCAACAAACATTAATATTTCAGACATACGTAAGTTTAAAAATATTTGTTGTGACAATTTTTTCTTTAAAAGTTCATTAACTTCCATAAAGCGAGTGTACTTACTTAGCGAGTGAGCATGGTTATATCGTTTGATTTATTTGTTAAAATATAACAGTTGATTTCATCCATTAGCTACTATGAGCGAGCACATAATAGAATAGAGAAGACAAGTAAATGTATCCCATGCATTAAAAGTGAGGCCGAATTCACCATAGAGGTCCGACATATAGTCTGAAATCTACGACCAGAGAGCTCAGTTCGCGGTAAAACTCCGCGACAAATGCACCGTCATTATCAACAGTAATAGTTGAAGAATATTGTTGGAACTATGCATGCATATAATATAGAGTCTGAGGATATCGATAGTAATAATAAAAAAATTATAATCATTTTATTAATTCTAGTATAAATGTTTTATTACATACTTGTAATCAAAAAGATATGAAAAAGTTGTTCTGTGGGAAAATTTTTTTATTTTTTGGTCAGAGACATTTTGTCAGCGGGAAAGTTGTAGATAAATAACCAAATTTCGTTATTTATTTTACAATCTTTTTTTATCGTGTTCGGTTTTCTCAGAAATCCAGGTATAAGAACGCGGCAAAACTGCCTTTGAGATTGAGAAATTGAAAGAGATGTTCGCAGAGAGAGAGAGAGAGAGAGAGAGAGAGGAGAAAGGCAAGGTGGTGGGAGAACACAGTTTCGTTCGCTACTACTACCGATCCAGCGCCAAAAGATTGAAGCTCTCTCAAGGCTGTCGCGAAACTGGCAAGACCCTCGCTCAACCTTAAGGGTGATTGAATGCCTCTAGACTCTAGCGTTGGAGAAAAATAGTTAGGGAGTTCGACACTCGTAGCGTTGTGTGTAGTGAAACTTGCAATGCAGTCCCTTTCTTCCCCCACTCTACCACCAGGCCGCTCACCCCTCTCGCGAGGACTCTCTCTCGTATTCTCTGTTGACGCGTCTGCCTTTATCTCTCAAAACTGAAGTCAAAGCACAAGCCAGCTCAGCGCACTGTCACCTCACAACCACTAACCTTTACAGGGTGAATTACATACCTGCTACTGCGTTGTGAACGTCCACAATCTGCTATTGCGTTACTGTATTTACGCAATACAAGTACCTATGATCGGTGAAGGAATATGTGATCTCAATAAATACACCAACCACATAGTATTATTCATAACAAACATTTATTGCATTTGAAAATGTTTTGTTATCAGAACAAGTACAGTAAACAATCAACGTAATGCTGACATTATTTTATATACAGGGTGTCCAGAAACTTCTGACCAAAACTTTAACTTATTGTTCATTCGGTAAAAATAAACCAAAAACATATAACAATTAATTTAGATACATATTTACATTTTGTGCACACACTACTCTGTTTCAGTTTTAACCATCGGAAAAAAGTAAACATTTTAAACTGACAAAAAATTTAAAAACTCGTAAAAATAACATTAACAAATGTAATAGTCTAATAAAATGGTGTGAAATAAAAACAAAATACATAATAATAAACAAATAAACATAAATATGCCTACACAATTAGACCACAAATTCGTATTCAAAATATATAACTTACACATCAGTTTGTGATAAAGAGGGCCAATTACTACAAAATTAAATCCATAAATCAAAATTTTATAACTTATAAATAATAAAAAAACATGTGTTTTCAAATAGAAACAGCTTATATAACGTTTTAATTTCCTAAATCAATCAATTTAAATACATGTGTACAAATTATTTATTACTCCTCTGTTTCACTTATGATATGCAATATTTCAAGATATTTTTAATTATTTACAAACACAAACCTATAATATATGCGTGTTTAGATTTAGGGCCTACACTTTTAATGTAACATTTTTTAATTTCTTTTCCTCCCGTTATATTTGTGCATCAACTATGTAGGGTGGGTCACGAACACGAAGCTGCAGGTTTATCCTACTGTCTACAATTTCTGGAAGCATGCATTCTTTGTAGAAACATGTAAGTTTGGGGAGCATCGTGTTCTTCCACAAATCACAGTCCACTTCGTTGCGTTCAACAAACACTTCCCTGGATCTGGTGAACACTAAGAAATCACACCATTCCTATTTGTAATGTTCAACTGTCCTTGCACTTGATAAAAATAGTTGTTGTTTTTTTTCAATTGTAGGTTTCCGATTTTGTTGATCCAAAATTTAAAAAAATCCAAAATACATGTTTATGTAAACTCTTAGCACGTTAGAGTTTTGAGGTGTCCCACCTTGTGAACACGTATAAATAATCTTCTACGTTTCTGACCAAAAAAAACTTACATTAATTGCAAGACTTTCGTTGTTAGACTACAATATTATACTACATCATTATTTAAAAGTGTTCAACCAAAACGTTCACAAAACAAAAATAAGAAATAATTTGTGTAAAACAACAGTACATTTTACAGGCAAGGTAAAATAATGACTAATATTCGCACAAAAAACAGTTTTGAATATTACTCTAAACAATTATGTCAGAAAAACATATTAATGCAGTTAAAATTTGCCATTCATGCTAAATGTTACTATTATTTAATCAAATATATATTTTAATGCGATAATATTAGCATTGTGACGATCGACACAATAACTCAGTAGCCAGTGCCAGGACAGCGTTGAGTTACGGGCGTGCGTAGCGGAAACATGTTACATTATTGGTTGTGTTCAATATGTCACTGTGACTAAACTACTCGTATTAGACAGAAAAACTGAATACATTCTAAAGCTCGGTTTTCACTACGCGTACAAGACGCGTACAGGGCACATACAAGGCAAGTGACGTACCGTGTCCCGCGGTTTTCACTACGCGTACAAGCTTCGTGCAATTTCTTATACACAATCTTCATTCACCGATTCCGTTCAAACGACACTGTACGAAACTTGTACGTGCCTTGCACGTCTAGTGAAAACCGGGCTAACTATTTATCTACGACTTTGCCGCTGACATAATGAAAAATAAAAATTTTCTTCGCTTACTAACTCTTTTATGTATTTCTTTCCTCTCACTTTATAAGTGATAAAACTTTAACGTTTAATAAAGGAAATATGAATAAAATGTAACTAATTTAATGCATACTGGTGGCTTGGAAAATTTACAATTAACATTTTGGCCAAATTTCACATTTTTCCCTACTTTCAAACTCATCAAAAGAAGATACAAAAGAAGATACAAATGAAAGGCGGCAAACTAAAATGATCGCCACGAACGACAGAGTTTGGTGGATTTTGTCGGACAAAGACGGCGGCATTTTGCTTCACAGGCTATACAGGCTTATTAGTATTAGTAGTGCTGTCTCCGTCTTATTTATAGATTCGGTCTCACCCTACCGTTTTTACATTTCAACAAGTATTGTAAAGTAGTAGTTTTATTTATCTAAAAATTGTATTAACCCTATATCTGGCAATTAAAAGTAATTGCACTACAATTAATGGCAAATGAGTTTTTTTTTCAGGTTAACAGTATAGGCCTAGCCTAAACTATTTATATATATCGTTATTTGTTGCGTACTATATAGTTATTTTTTTAGGTAAACAGTTTAAACTATTTATATATAAATTATTTTTGTTTTGTTATTTGTAGCCTACTATATATAGATTTTTGAACTTTGTATTTGAAACTGTATCTCAAAAGTATTCTGTGACTAATAGAACTAGAAAGAGATAAACAAATCGAAGTCGTATGACAGTGCAATCGGTCAAAACACAAGACCAAGACGAAGGGATCCCCATGGTTACTCCCGCCACTCAGCAGGTGCTCTCTCTTGAAGGGGAAGGCTACCACCCCTTCCATACCGCCCCTCCTCTCCATGCACGCGCGGTGTTTGCGCACGAGCGCTCCTATAAACATTGACTTGTTCAAATAGACTACGTTCCTAAACGGATACATATAGTGAGAAACAAAAAATTGCATTGGGTAGGGAATTAAAACCCACGTATGCTTATCTAAATTGAAAATTGAAAATTGCACTGTACAATGCAATAAAAAAAGGTATTTTGTAAAAAAATATAAATATATATGTAAATTTTTTTATTAAAAATAGATAACTGGAAAGAGCATATTTTTAAGAAAATTGTCCTAAAGTTTCATTGCTATAGTGTTTTTCGTTTCCGTTTGTAGTCTACACGAAGAATGGTCAAAATGTACACTTTAAGGTCACACATAGGTCGCAATTTATTTTTTTCGATTTTTTAAATGCCACATTTGGTTTTGACTAAATGAACTTTAAAGTTTCCAACAAAAAAAAGGAAATACAATTTTTTGTTCATACACCCTTAACGTTCACTATCGCCGCAGACCACTGCCTGGCTACGTGTTGTTGCTTTGTTTATAATAGATTACACTAATATGTTATTAATTATTTATAAATCAACGTATCTTCTTAGCTGGGATTGGTAATAATATTTTATTGATTTAACTAATAGTTAATTTACACTGAAGAAAAATGATTTTACTTACTTATTTATCTATGTCTACAACATCCTTGAAGTTTCACTATATAATAAGGGTGTAAAATAACTTGATCCAAATACTTTTAATAAATATTTACTGACCCAAAAAAATAGTATTACTTAGTTGTTGATGTATGTAGACTTTCATTACTAATCTTATAGTAGTGACAGATTCTTAAAGAAAAATACTTTTAAGCTATTATTTTAATCACTAAACAAAAATGATTATCGTCCAACTCATTATCAGAAAAATGTACAGCGTTGGGAAATAAGTCCAAACCTACACATTACCCAAGTACATGGTTTGTCAAGTTAAAATACGGACTAAATGAAGTAACGCTCGGACTAGGGCGGCGCCGTCATCTTGGACCGACACATCCGGCCGGCAGGCCGGCCTCACTTTGCGCTCCGAGTGCTCACTTTGCGCTCTCTATTCTATTATGTGCTCGCTGGCTACTATGTAGACCATTGAAGGGTGCGCCATACAAATTGAGAAAATGAATCGAATCCAGTGAGTGGAGCCAGCGTTTAGAATTATTTCTGATTATCGCCATGTACACGCGTCATTTAAATTTGCAGAAAGCTCCAATTTATAATCTGCAGCTAACAGGTGTTTTACTGTATTAAAGGGACTCGACTGAAAATCATGTTTTCGTCTTGTTTATAAGCAAACATATTTAATACAAATTGACCAGTTTTACCATCTACGAATGATAATTTAGATGTTCATGAAAGATTTCCTGCAAATTAAAAAAATATTATTGTCAAAATTGGATGAAAGATAATTTATATCGAAAGGACTGTATGTGATTGTTTCCGCCAGGGATTGCGCAACCTTAAGGATAGGTAAACCCAGCTACGAGCAACTCCCATAAGAGCAAAGTTAAACGTGTACCAATATTACTGGAGAAGTAATGATCAGAAAATGATTCTGAATATTTCATTTTAAAGGTTAGTACAGTCTAAATGTTGATATCATTTAGTTTTTAGCTAAATTTGTTCTTTTACTTAATTCAAAATCAAAGTTTGCGATTTTTTCTTAATCAATAATGCAAATATCAAACATGTAAAAAGATCACCACATTCGAAGTTTAATTACCTTTAATATAAAAGTAATTTCAATGAATTTTGATAATTTATTTCAAAACAAATCTGTTTTATTGTTTAAGCATGTACATGCTGACTTAGTGTTCCTGCTCGATACAGTGACTAGATAGAGACAGTGTGGCCAAGTGAGGTCTTGTTTCCTATTGGTCAAGATGTCGGCAGCCATGTTTTTCCTAAATTCGTATCTGTTTACATTACATTCATTCACGTTCACATATTGTAAAAGCGATTTTACCGATTTTTTAACAGATATTTGTTAGTTTTTACTTTAAAATAGACGTAATAGTTATTTTAAAGCGATTAGTGTTGAAGTATGTGATATTGCACCAAATTAATAAGGAAATGACAGCAGATTAGGCTACTCCCGCCACTCTACGGAATCGTTTCAGCGCGCATATTTCAGAAGTAAGTACATACCAAAAGTCTTTTATTTACAACATTTTAAAAAGTTCATAACATAGGCTATTCCTTTTTATCAATAGAAAAGATAAATGCAATAAAATAGAACTGTTTTTGGCCCAAACCTATAATTTCGTCCGTGTTAGCCCTACGTTTGTTTATAGTTTTCAAATTAAATTGTCAACGTTATTTTTTCTTTCTTTTAGTCTTGGTGAAGGTACAATCTAAGGCAAGGATCACATTAATAAGTAGGCCTAACTGAAATAATGAAGGAAATTAATAATGAAACCTGTTTTTCGGCTTTGAATAACTTAAACTTGAAAATCTTGAATTGCCTAACCTCAAATGTTAGGCTTAAATTGTTGTTAGAGACATTAATTTTATTATTAGCTTTCAATTGAAATAGAAATAAATGAGTTAGTTAGGAAAGTTTTAATTGCTTCGCTTATTTAAAAAAAAAAATCTGATGGAAATAAATATACTGTAAAAATCAGAAAGTGTAATTTTGAAAATATTTAATTTGTAAAATTTATTCATTGATAAAAAAGGCTAATTAACAACAGGATAATAATTTTGCATTTTGATTTAGGCCTATTCGTTGTTTTATTTTTCGTTTTGTTATACTTTGAATTTTTGATATTTTAATTTATTCATTAAGTTAGAAAAAATTTCAAATTTAGCTTTAAGAAAATCATTTTTAAGATTTTGCTTTTCAAACTGAATTGAAACCTAAAATCAGTAAATACAAATTTCATAATTAACTTGCCACAAAACTTTAACTCTGGGGAACTTTAAGCAACAAAATTGTTGTTTAAAATTTATGGTGCATTTGTTATATAAGTTGAGAATTAAATTTAATTAAAAAAATGTCATTATGACAAGTCAAATACTTTTTCAGATAGATACAAATTATTGAAAATTTGGTTCCTTGAAAATAATACAAAACCTTGACTTTCATTCAAATAAACCGCATAAATAATGTAATTGAACTTCAAAATGTTTTTTTAACGTAGAATTGAATAAAGAAAATAATAGTGCAACTTGTTTTGATATAGCTTTGTTAGTTTGTAATTAACGTCAGTAGGCTACTCAACTATCGGCATAGGCTAGTAAAAAATGTGATAATATATAGGCTAAATCATAATTTTTTATAGGTTATTTCATTTTAAACAACTTATCTGCTTTCTAACTACTTTTTAACATTTAAAAAGTTGTTTACGAGGCCTTTATGAAATAAAACAAAAGGTTTTATAAATATTTTGAAAATAAATTACATTATACTTTATGGCAGATAACATTACTTTTAGGAAAAACATGGCGGCCGCTTTCATGTGGCCACACTGTCTCTATCTAGTCACTGTACTGCTCGAGTGTTTAGCTTGCACTCTGGTGGTTATCGCATCCATTTTTTGATTGCGGAGGAATACTAGAAAAATAAAATATTCGATAATTTTGAATGTGTGAGAGAAAGCTGTGTTTAATAACACACGTTCACATACATTGTCACGCATACGCATTTCAGTACGTTTAAAGTCATTGTTACGTCTGAAACCATCAACTTATCGCTTTATATTTGCTTAGTTTTATATTATATTTGCTTGCAGGTAAATGGAAGGCACACGAACTCAATGCTAGTGGTGTATAGCTCTGCCACTTGGAGAGCTTCGGTCAACTCAGAAATATTTGTTCAATAATATAATAATAATTATAATAGCTTTATTGCCGTTAAACATACTAGGCCTACAGGCAATAGGCAACAGTCATATTGGATTAGAGAACAATACATAATTTCACACTACAAGTACTTAACTATATATCAATCAAATCACAATCTATGAATTCTTCCACTGAAAGAACACATTTAGCTTAAGCCATTTTTTAATTACATTTTTGAATTTTTTTTCTGGCAAAATTATTATATGCAGAGGCAGTTTATTAAATAGCATATACTGTTGGGAATAATAACTATGGTAGTAATTGTTAACTCTATGGAACTTTCATTGTTAACTATATGGAACTTGCAGGGACTTGGTTTTCGGCAAATAATCTTAAAATTAATGAAGACAAGACCGAACATATAATCTTCTCTCTTAGTCACACTCTATTGGAAAAGGAAACATTTAATACTGCCGAGCCTTTAGGTTATGTTTACAACGCTTTTTTAGTTATAACTTGTTACTACAGATATAATAATAATTTACGTTAACACATCTGATTAGCATAATATATCCCCACAAAACCAAGCCTAGAATATATTAAGTGTACTTTACTTTTTGTTTATCAAACTTTTATCGAAACGAATGCTCAAAACCTTTGGCCGGATTCTTTTATAAGGATTTAAATTTATTCCTACTAAATAAGCTAAAGAAATCAAAAAATTCAACCTTGCGTATGCGCTACACTCTTTTGTTCATCTTGAAAATATATATCTTAGAATAGTTCAGTTATAATCGATCTGTTCTGAGGAACTGCTCACATTAACAAAAAAACACAAATAATGTATAGAACAGGTAGTTTAGACTATTGCTTTCTGAAAAAAAGCAACCTACTTGTTGCTTTTTTTGTTGAGAAAAGGGCCTACTTGTCATAATTAACTCTGGGCTCTGTACATTTAGCACGTTTAAAATCCCTAAAGCATAGATAGACCCGGTAAGATAAACGTAGTTTGTTACTTCTGAAGAAATTATAAAAATATACATTTTCAACGACTTTTAACCTCAAAAATACCATATAACCTACTTTAATTACACGATAGTTTCAAAATACCCACACATGTTCAACGTGAGTAGACACTTTAAGGATATTATTTTGTAATTACTAAGAAGGTATTAGACTATAATAAGCCTTTCAAATGACCAAATACCGAAATAAAAATTAACTCATTATAATTAGATAGGCCTGAATATAGTTTGTTGTTTTTGATAGTATTTGTGTTAAATTAATAATTTAAATATGTTTTTAATAATATTATTAAATGTAAAATAATATTTTTTCCAATGTGATTTTTCTTGGGGCTTACTAGTGCTTAACACTCACTGCTACGTAAATTTCGTATTTCCTATAATAGGAGCTTTTTATTTTTTATATTTATAGCCTAAATGAGTAGAATTTACTTAATAACTTTATTTTTTATTTTTGAACGTTTCTACGTAATAATTAGTCTACTAATATTTTAAAGCGGACGCACATAAGCTGAAAATTGGCGTGCGAAGCACGCAATGCATTGTGTATTGAAAATACCCCCAATACAGGGGTTGGCGTGCGAAGCACGCAATGCACGGTGTATTGAAAAGACTCCCAATACGGGGTCGGCGAGCGAAGAACTGTGCACTGTGCGTCGGCCGCTTCTCATAGTGTTCAGTTCAAGCTCACATGTGCGTCCTTAGCAGTGAACGTATTAAAAATATTTTCCTCAAATAATAAAATTGTTTTGCCCATTTGATCATGGGACCTACACAGGCTCATGCCTCAACTATTAAAGTATGCACTAAGGTCGTACAATGTCTGAAATTTGACTGACATAAGAAGTTTAACTTCTGACAGATTTCAAAGTTTAACAAACATGTCTGTAACATTATTTCCCGGCAAAAGTTTCCGGTACGTCGAACTATACTTCAACACAAAATGTATTGTTTTCAACTTGCACATTAGTTCATAATTACCGGTACAGACAAGGTCCGCAGGCGGTTACGGAATTAAAAGAACAAGAAATCCATTTTACCAATCGCGGTTATCCCGAGTTTATCCAGGCCACCGATGTTCTGTACAGTCTCGTGTCTTAGAACAGTATTCAATTCTTGATTTGTTTTGAGGAACTGAACGTTTTAACAAAAACAAAAAAGTATAGGCTATACAGAGTATCTAGAAATAATGGTCACAAATTTAACCCGTCTATTATACAGGTGAAAATAATTCGACCGCGCAGCTGAATTGCTGACGTAGTTACGCAAATTTCTAAAATTAAGTTCATAAGCCTATGTTTTAGGATTTCAACCATCAATTTGGGAAATAGGTCTATTCACGACGGTGCTGAATAGCTGCAAAACGGTTCGCACGCCAATTCCGCATATTGGGAGTATCTTCAACACACAAAGCATTGCGTGCTTCACACGCCAACCCCTGTATTGGTAGAATCTTCAATACACAATGCATTGCGTGCTTCGCACGCCAACCCCACGGTAGAATCCACCACATAACTTTGAACCGGGTACTTTTTTGGTATTTTACGTTTTGATCGATCGTGGTGGAACCGAGTGAGCTATAAGGTCGCGTAAAAAAACAAAATGTGTAAAATAACATCCGAAATTTATATATGGGAAAAATCTCAAAAACAAATTTATTCTCGTAGGAAAAATCTAAAAAATAGTTACTTCCGGCCAAAAAACGTGCTTCCGATTGCTGGATTTTTTTGGCTAACGAACTCGTCCGAGCGACGTAGACAACCAACATGTGTACCAAATTTGAACCAAATCGGACTTAAAATGCGGCCGCTAGAGTGCGAACACAAATATACATATATGATTTTTAATGACACCCCAAAACGTGTTCTGGGGACCATGATCGGAGCTCATTTTCTACTCCCGACCTTGGGTCATACCATAAGGGCCACTGCAATAGCTCAGTTGCAATAAGCATAAGTCAGGAAATGCTTAGTTTTCGAATTATCCGCCATTTTGTTTTTTTACTAAACACTTAATATCTTTGAAAATAAAAAAGCTATTTCTCACATTTGGTGAACATATATTTACGTAACCTTTTACCCTTGTAAAAAAACATATCGTTCCTTTCTATATTTTAAAAATGGCGGCCATTTAAAATGCGTAATGTTAAATATATCTAACCCCGCTAAATTGCTAAACAAAGTTTAAGTAATAAAAAAAAAGTTAGTTTTTTAACGGCAAATAAAATGTTTATTTTTTTCGTAGTTTAAAAGATAACCGAGTTATCAGCTAAAAACATAATTTCTTGATAGTTTTTACAATACGCAAATTTACTGTAGAAGTAAAGTAAACAGCTGATTGAATGAAGTAAAGACCAAACAGCAGGTTTCAGTTTTTGTTTTAGAAACAGTAGTTTTCCTGATGACGTTCAAGCACGAAGGAGTTTATTGTAAAAGTCTAGTAAACATAAATCCTAAGAGATCAAAGCATAAGTAAATATTCAAGATGATGCACAGTTCTCTTAAACTTTACTGATATCTCTGTTGAAAGAATAAATAAAAGGGAACATATTATTTCTGTTTACTACTTGTCAAATACAAAATAACCTACCCCTTCAAAAGGAGATCACTGCAACACGCATTACTACGAAGGGGTAGTAAAGACGTAAACCAGTTTCTTATATTTTCTTTTAATGTTTTTCAATTTCATTTTATTTGCAGTAATACCTTTTATTTACGTTTTGTTTACGGCTTTGTGTGTTGTTGTTATATTTTTGTCGATAGCGCTAAGTCCGTAAATACTTTCTCAAACAACATGTTTATAGTGTGTTGTTTCTATCGCACTCAAAATATTGTTATCTACTGACTCTCTTTGAATTCTTTTTAGCGATTTACATAAGAATAATGTGCTATTGACCTAAAATGTGTTGGGGATTTATTAAAATTTGTATATATATATTTTGGTACATACGTTGGTTTTTTAAGTCGCTTGGACGAGTTCGTTAGCCAAAAATCCAACAACAGGAAGCACGCTTTCAACAAAAAGTAAATTATTTTAACGATTTTTCGAGCCAAAATGAACTTATTTGGGGTTTGTCTAAAAATATCAATATCGGAGATTACTATGCACATATATTTTTTACACGACCTTATAGCCTGTCTGGTTTTTTAAAACATACCTTTTCTAAAACGCAATTCTGTTGGTTGCGAACCTAAAACAACTATGTGTTGACAGTTGAACAAATTACACAGATCATGATTAAAACTCATGTTGACAATTATTGGTTGTTGATCAAAGTAATTATTTTTTTGACACTTTTGCGGTAGAGACGATTTAGTCCGTTTAAATCACGACGATATTTAAGACAATGGATATTTTTTGATTATGTTGATAAATTACACTTCTTTTATTATTATTATTATTTACAGTGTGATGAAAAGTATCATTCATAACTCATACCGAAAGTGTTACTCCGGTCCTTTATCGCGTACTGGAAATTACCACTTTCGGTACTAGTGATGAAATATACTATTCTATCTCTACACTGATATAATAACTTATTTTACATATCATAACATCAAAATGAATCCTCTCAAATAACATATGGTCCAGTTTTACAACAGCTGTTTAATACACTTTGTTTTCCTCATGCACAAAGAGGTTATTTTGGTCAGCGCCCAAGAGAAGAAGCTATCCGTATCGAGATAGAGGAAAACAAACAAACAAACAACACGTGTCAAAACAAAGCGTTCGATTCTGTTTGCTAGTCGACACACTGTTTGTAGTGAAATAGTGTTTGTTTGCCTCAGTTGGTATTTTGGAAACAGTTGTTTAATGTTACAGTACTAGTGATGTAAATGTTGTGATTTCACCAAGATATGTTATCTACCTGTACAGTGGGCGGTGTGTGTTTAGTCGGTTGCATGTACACATTAGTGTCACTGTTCGAAAGTAAATATTCCCTACTATAATATTATCTGATTTATAACGGTTGGTTTTCGCCAATCCGAATATTGATTACAATCTATACATGTTTTGACTTACTGACTCCAATATTGCAATTTTGTAGTACTACGACTGCCGTTTCGACTGTTTAGCCATTTTCAAGTTTTACAGTAGGATAATACTTTGTCATTTATTAGCGAATTTACATGGGGAAAATAAGCTATTGCAGAGACTCTCATGGTGCTACCAAAGGACGGGAGTGGTCCATGAGCACCGATCGTGGGTCCCTGAACATGTTTTATTGTATAATTAAAATTTATATATATCTGTTCGCACTTCGTCTGATTTGGTCCAAATTTGGTACACACGTTTATTTTATAAGTCTCTCAGAAGAGTTTTTTATTCAACAACGGGAAGCACGTTTTTTTTTAAAAGGAAGTACTATAAAAAATTTCTTAAATTTTTCGTACTAGAATGAAACGTTTTAACAATAAAATGAATATAAGATATCATTCTGTAGTTTTTTTACACTAGCTTATATCACTTCTGGTCCCCCCCCCCAAAAAAAACAATCAACCGGTTAAAATAAACGTGGGGGCATCTTCTGATCCTCGAGACCCTCTGCCGGAAGAACTCATGAAGCGAAGCAGTGCATAATCCCAAGCAGGAAAGTCGAGGTGCAAACTCGCAAAGCTCTGGAAGCTGAATGGCAAACAAATTTTACTAATATATATTTCGCAGCTATACAACACCTTCGAGAGTAGACCGATTTCCTAAACAATTGGTTGAAATCCTAATACATAAAATTAATTTCTGAAATTCGTTCAACTCACGTGAGCGCTGCGCGATCAAATTATTAAAAGCACAAACGCTCAATCAATGTACGTTAAATAAAAACATATGTTTACATGCATACAACATAAGTATTCATGGAGACGGCAAACCCTGGACAAAACTCCATATTACTTGCCATGTACCCGTGCTTCACTACGGTCAAGACTTTTGAATATTAATAACCTAACTGAGGTTTTATATAAGCTTAACTTTATCGTGTAGTTATTTTTATGAGAATAATTTCACACACTTATAAATGTAATTAGCCTACACGAATTTTTCATTATGTTCCGCACGTCAAACATTTAGCCAAATTACTTTTTACATTTTGAAATTTTTGTCCTCTTAATGCCAATAAATAATTTATCACTGAACAAAATCACAAAGTTTAAAAACGAACACATGCACACAGGGTTTAATAAACACTATTATAAAGGTTACAGTTTTGTTGTTTACCGTATAGGAAAACAATTAAAAAATCTTGATCAACTGTCTAATTTATTATTAAAAGCACATAGTGGGATTTCGTTTATAAATCAGCTGTTATTTGTAAATACAAAACTACTATAAAACTCAACATAATGGTTTGAAAGTAATTACGGATTTTATTATTTAACACATTTAAAGTAATCAAATTACACGTTGAACGTTTTTGCTGGGCATTAGAGGGGAAAAGCTCCAAATTTACATATATGTTTTGAAAGTACATTGGTTCTCTCTTACCAAGAGCGAGTGTCTACAAACATTCTCCCATATAAATAACACGGGGAATCTTTTGGACTATTTTTAAAACCTAAGTTGATCGTATATGTTTGGACTGTATCGGAAGCTATTTGGGCTTCAAATTTGTCACGAGCCAATGTTAACTGGTTCTTTAAAACTAATTGATAGTTGCTTACAAGAAGTTTTCGCATTTAAATAACATAGAGTTACTTTTCAAACGTCACTTTTATTTTAAATACAGTGTTGTGTTGGTTTTATATATTTTTCTGTAAACTCTCTCTGTAAAACGTTTAAATGACAATTCATTTGTCCAAATTGGTTACAAAATAACGACGTAATGGGCCGATGAAGAAAGTCCTTAGCGGAATGGTATATAGGACCTGAGCGCTCAGTCCTGTTCGCTTCACTCACCAACTCCCGCGACGAAGCAAATGCCAACAGATCATCGTATATTATGATATTTTCACGGGAATAATGATTGATTAAGGCAGACACTTTTATTTTTGAAATATAAGACAATCAATATTTAAGTTATAAAATGTGACCAAAATGTAATACGGTAAATCAGTATTTCAAACTGGTCAGATAGACCTAGTGAAGGATAAAGTTGACATAATTATAATACTGATAGGTGTTTGAATTATGATATAATAGGAATTTGTCGTTGTATGTTTGTGCCTAACCTAACCTAAAAAATGCTGTTGGTTGTGTAGAATTTGATTGTAAAAACCTAAATCTAAATTTTTCAAACTCTTTGGTATGGAAATACAAATAAATGCTTTCAAGAAATGTGTGTTGGTTCAGTATGAACCTAACCTAAAATTGTGTTAAACATATGATCCAAATCAGCTGTTTTATGTGTAATAAGTGACAACGGGTGTTTGAACTATAATACAGTAAGTATTTTTCATTTATTTTTTGTTTACGTATGTTTTTATTTTGTTAATCCAACATAAAATGTGTGTTGCTTGTGAAAATGAATTAACTAACTATAATTTTTCTAAATTGGTTGATATGGTAATGAATGTAAATGCATTTATCAAACGTGTGTTGGTCAGAATAGGCCACAACTAAAGAAATGTAAGGGACGAAAAAGACAGGGTAGTCATTGCACTTCAATGTTAGCAATGTAATATAAAAACCCTTAGATTCCATGTAATTTTAAGTTTTTAGATGAAAGTCAAGTACACCTAAACGAGTTTTCTATGGTAATAATTCTAAATACTTTTAAAAAAACGTCGGTTGGTTCAGTATAAAAATAACCTAAAATTGTGTTAAGCTTATTTGTAAGTAAGTAACGACTGATGTTTGAATTAAAATAGACTACAGCAAGCCTTTTTCGTTTATTTTTGGGTTTGTTTTTATTTTGTTAACGTAACCTAAGAAAACTGTTGGTTGTGACAAATATTTATCTGATTTTAAATTTGCTGAGTGGTTGCTGTGGTAAATGCATCCATCAAACGTGTGTTGGTTCAGAATAGGCCACACCTAGAATTGTGTTGCGAAGCTTTTGATTCAAATCATCTGTTTTAGGGTTTGGCAGTTAACTCCCGTATTTTGATAATTTTCAACCCTTAAAATCAATATCAAAATCCTTTCTTAAAGCACTTCTACATAGTGGTATAAAGGTACCCTGAACATTTTAAGTCTCTAGCTATCACAGTTTTGGCTGTACATTGATTACGAATCAGTCAGTCAGGACTCCTTCTTCTATAAATACAGATAGTATCGTAGAGTTGTGAACTCTAACATTGAAATGAATATAATTTTGGAAGTAGTCATGCTAAATGCTTGTACCTTTCCAACCAATGAGGTATAATATACCTTCGTTACAAACACAAACAACGCTCGGACACTTGGACGTTTACTTGCACTGTGGAGATAACAAATGCTCTAATTTTGAAAGTTTCAACTCCCAAAGGTTTAACCGTAACTTAACTTTACTCACTTGAGTTTACAGAGGTTAAAGTTTAGAACATCGTACACAAAGGACAATATAACTTGGGTTTCGTAACTTAGTATTAGTAGGGAGTAATTAATAGTAAAACTCTCCTAAAGTCTATATCTGCAATCATAATATATAGCTCTATGTGGTCAATTCAATCACAAACAGATAAAATTACCAGCCTGGATCTAAATCCTTAAAAAATGCATCTTTGTACAAGTAACTAAAACCCTTCCAAACGTAAAAAAATACAATTTTCAACAACCAACCAAATTTTTCGAAAAACTTAATTTTGCCACTTTTTACTTTCTTACTATACTATAGTAGGCCTATAGAGAAAGTATAGTGATCGCAAAAAAATCGATGTTGAGATTTTTATGGAAATATCCGTTTTGGGACCCCCTGAGTCCAAAAAAGTGGGTTTTACAAAATGTTTGTCTGTATGTCGGTATTTCTGTCTGTATGTCTGTATGTATACAAGGATGATGACAGCTAATATGACTTTTTTATTACATATTTGCTTGTACAAAGTGTGAGCGAAGCATCCACGGATATCTCCTATTAATATTAAGAGGAAGACCGAAATGTGGATCGTGTCAACGTGGATTGAGATTGGAGATAAGTAGAGGCAATCATGTGGTACTGCTCTGACGGCCGTATTTGGTGAGTAACTTGACTGCGTAGTAGGAGAAGTTTGTTATTTTAATATTCATTACGATGACAACCAGTTATATGCATCCGTCTGTATGAAAATCAAAGTCATGATTGATTGACGACATTTTCACGACATTAAATGTTCGGTGCACGAACAAATTTACTTTTGTTGGTGAAATTCAGAAGTATACGTTAGTCTGAATCAGTGTTATTTAAACAATACAGTTTTGTTTAGTAGTGACGAAATTAATCCGCTATAACAATCAATTAGCGTAATCTTAACTTATGGACTTTTTAAATCACTAGAGATGTAAAGTAGATCAGTAAAATTACTCCTGGGATAGGTCAGTATAACAGATGGGGTTAGGTAAAACTATTACAACTCCAGCTCAGTTTATTTTAGCGCATACTGTTTATTTTAAAGCAATTGTTTAACACTTAACACGACCTCATTAAACATAAATTTAGTACAATTTTATCAACCGGTCGACCTTTTTATTTCTTGTTTTATATTCGTTTAAAAGTAATTTACATTTCAAACGCCCTGTATCCAGGTTAACCAACGGCCCGCAGCGTAAAGTAAAGATAACACAAAGTATAATCAACTAATATAAATTACCGTATCAAAAATAACACTCATTAAAATTTAAATTATCTTTGTAATATTTCTAATGTCGAACGGTCTCCTCTGAAGTGCGATTTAACAAGTTGCAAAGCAAAATAAATATTTAACGTATGACTGCCTTATTGCAACTTATCCTTACGTCACTTGGAAACAAAAATCTTATTTTTAGAACTCACAAAGACATTATCTTCGTGGTTTTAGAGATTTTTATTTGCATTGTTGCGAAAATGGTGAACTAGCAATAATTTCCCCACTAAGCCTACAATGTATAGGTTATTAGCTGACCCCTGCGAATATTTCGCAAGTTAGGAGTAGCCTACTTACCTGATTGAATACGTTGATTTAATTCATTTAATAAGGTTCATTATTTACGTTGGATTATATATATATTCTGTATAAAGATTTGTAACGCTTTACGTTGATTTAATTTGATTTATTTACGTGATAGATTTACACTTGCATATAGAATGTGTACATCTAACAGCTGTTATGTTAGTTAAACAGATTGTTAATAGATTAGGAATCATATGAACTTAATTAATAAATTAATAATAAAATATTACCTTTTATGTCCGTCAAGTGATC
>JAGFPH010000139.1:502556-523210 GCA_018207615.1 Philaenus spumarius
GGTTTCGGTAATCTGTAGGAAACAGACAAACATAATTGACCTTTTTTAACATTAGTAGAGATTACAAGTCTTCTTATGTATTTTCAAGCTTATGTTCCTGCTTTCTTTCTTCTTTAATCTTTCTTATTTTATATCAGTATAGTGTATTATAAATTGTCTGTATAGTGCACAGGAAAGAATGGCTTTGATAACAAACGGGTAAAGAGAATAGCTGTTTTCGGTGTAGTGTAATAAAAACACTTTAAATTGACACATTGTTCTAGTTTTTAAACTTAGCATTATCTGTTGTACGTTTTCAAAATTAAGTTGCATAAACTTCAGAGTTAAAGCGGCTACAATTATGCAGATAAGTTGAATTTAAATTTTGCTTTCTTACTTGTAACTGAGTTACCGCAGAACACCTTCCACAGATAGAAATACTCTGGTAGTTAGTTAAGAATAATTCCTACCTAACTACAGAAGATTATTTGCTCTTATATTCCCTCTGAGAAATTTATTATTTGAGTATTATCTTTACTTTACAGCTGCAGGCTGTTAGTTAACCTAGGTACAGGGTGTTTGGAAAGTTCCTATTCTACTTAATAATTATTGTAAAATAATTTAAAACTGATATAATATACGAAAGATAAGTGAAAACTGTCATAAATATAAACCGTTGTTTATATTGGTTTAATCTGAAATTGATCATTATTTTTATCTTCTCCCATTTAAAATTGAAATCTAAAGCAAACAAAATAAAACAAAAATGATTGGCTGTATTAAAATCATAATTAAATAAAAAAGAAATCAGTCGTAGAACTGCCGACAGAAGTGAAAATTATAATGAATATATACAATCTTGTTTAAGTTATTTAAATTTTTTTACATTTTAGTTTTAAATGCGACAAGATAAAAATAACACAACTTACAAAATGAGGTATTACCACGTAAACCATTTTAACACAATTTATGAAATGAGGAATCACACTGTCCATTTCAGAGGTATTAAAAAGCAAACTATTTTAACACAACTTACAAAATGAGGAAGCACAATGCCCATTTCACAGGTTTTACCAATTAAAATATCACACTGATTTAAATCAAAACCCGAACCAGAAAACGAGGAACAACAACAATAACTAAACAACTAAATTGTAAGTTATGTTTAATACGTCACGCTTATGTACATTTCGATGACCTCATCAAAATGTACATAAGGGTAACGTATTAAACATAATTTACAATTTAGTTGTTTAGTTATTGTTTTTGTTCCTTGTTTTGTGGTTCAGGGTTTTGATTTAAATCAGTGTGATTTTGTCGCCACTGCGCTCTTTTATTTGTTTAATTAAACTATTTTAAAACAGCTTACGAAATGAGGAAGCACAATGTCCATTTCAGATGTATTACCAAATAAACTATACACTCTGCTATATACACACGTGTAGTATATAGGCTATAGTAGAGCGTGACGAAATAGAATGTGACGGAAAATGCGTGACGATAAAATCCGATTCACCGCCTGCAAAATTCGTTTTAAGGCTCCGTCGCATCCAAGCAATTATTATTTAATTTGGACGCGGTGCGCTTATAGAAAAGTTTTCACTAAAATAAAACATAATTTTAGGTTAGGCCTATACTGAACCAATACACGTTTTTTTAATGCGTTTAAATTCATTAGCATAGCAACCAACGTAGGAAATTTTGAGATTTAAAAACATATGAGAAAGCACGATGTCCATTTTTGAGGTATCCCCAAAAAATCCCCACACAGCTTTAACATGCACTACTTTAACACAACGTATACAACTAGGAAGTGCATTATCCATTTCAGATGTATTACCAAGTAAAAGTTTTTAACAGAACTTACTAAACGAGGAAGCACAATGTCCATATAATCGGTAGCGTGACGTGACTAAACCCATACAGCTATTGAGCTATTGAGCTATTGCCTTTGAATTTACCACTGCCTATTTTATTTCGTCTTCTTTAACGATCAGTTGTTACATTAAACTTCTGGTTTCTATTAGTACATGTGTAAACCAATGAAGAAGAAGAAATCTTTGACGAAATCAAAAACGTAAAGAGTATTTCTTTAACTGTGCACCATCTGATTACAAATAAAATTAAACATTGCAGTTTTATTTAAACATCTGATTACAACAATAACATAGTTATTTATTACAGTTCGGTTCCACAGAATAATTTTGAAGGAGTGTTATTTTCTGAAATAAAAGATTATTTCGATTAAAAGTATGTTACTTTTTTGGTGTAGTGAAAAGGTATCATACGTAACTCGACCTGTACTTGCTATCAAGATCGTACAGAAAAACCAGTCTTGTAGTAGTATATTACGCTACAAGCCAGTTAGATCCAACGCAAGGCAGAGCCCGGAGTGCTGGTAAGAAATTTACACTTGTAAGAAAATCTACTGCACGATTTCCAAATGAAATTTCAACACAAAGCTGTTACAATTATGCAGATAAGTTAAATTTAAATTTCGCTTTGTAACTTGTAATTGAGTTACCACAGTACGCCTTCCAAAGATAGAAATATTCCAGGAGGCAGTCGAGGATAATTTCAACGTAACTAGAAAACATTTGTTCCTATGTTCTACGAAATATCGTACAACTGATAGTTTTAGTTTTAAGAAATTTTGGTTTTTGTAAAACTGACATATTTTCTTTGTTTTAGTCCAATATTTTGTTTATTTCTTTTTTTGGGGTTAAGTACCTTAAAACGAAAATCCAGAACCTCTTTAGGATTTTTCGTTGACCGTCATTCGCAATAGGTTTTTTGGATAAAGGCACATTAATGAAATAATAAAATCTGGTACATTTAGAAGACAAAAAGTTAATGTGTGCGGTCGTGGGACCCCCGTCAGGAACGAAGTTTATCACGTCTTTTCTTCAATTCTTTTACCTGCCTTAACGGCAACATACACACATAATTTTAATCTTCCAATTGTGGTTTATTATTAGTTTGTTTTTATACAAATATTTACTGTTTCCATACTTTTCATGTTATTAATAAATGTGTAGAATTAATTATAACATCAAAGCTCAGATGGTAAACACAGTTAAATGTTCATTCATTGTAAATACATTGAATAAACATAAAATGTTGGTTCATCAGTCTAGGCCTAACCTAAAATTATTGTGTTTATGTTTAATTTATGTTACCTGTCTTAAAGGCAACATACATACAATAATTTTGGTTAGGCCTAGATTTAAAATTACTTTCTAGGCCTAACCTAAAATTTCAGCGCTTGACGATAATATCTGAACTACGCCGGACGGAACCGATCGTCTCTTAAGGGTCTGTTGTAGTGGCGGTCATCTTGGATTTTTATCCCATAAAAGCAATAATAAATTTCAAACCATTTATTTTGTTTATTTTGTATCATAAAATTGTTTGCAAGGTCTCATTTTAAGCACAATTACAATACTCATCCGTTTTGCATTTTAGATAAAAAAAATGCTTTTCTCTTGTTATGTAATTGACATTTTGTAAGATCAAAGTTTGAATTTTTTCCCTAGCACAATAAAATAAACGGTACCAGGAACTGGCACATACTTTCTCACACACATATTTAAATTACTAAACAGATTCACTGTGACTTGTATGGTGGGGTAGGAGAGGAGATTTTTTATTAAATCTGTTTTCCCATAAAAATCCATAAAATAACGGAAAAATCAACTTTTCTCAAAAACGGCTCGAACGATTTTGATTAAAATTTTATAGTTTAGAGTACTTTAGGTCCCTAATAAACTATACAATTTTAATCAAAATCGTTAGAGCCGTTTTTGAGAAAAGTTGATTTTTCCGTACTTTTAAGGGTTTTTATGGGAAAATTACCCTTAAAAATAAAACATTCACAAAAATGAAAAAACGCCTGGAGATACCTTGGATTAGTACCTCCATACTAAATTTCATCAAAATCGGACTACTGGTTTAGGCTCTAGGTCTGATAACATCCACACAGACACACACACAGACACACCCACAGACACATACACACAGACATCACTCCAAAAACCACTTTTTTAGGTTCAGGGGGACCCAAAACGGATATTTCCACCAAAAACTCAAACTCGAAAATGTTGACGAATACAATACTTTCTCCATATACTATGGTATAGGGGGAGAAAGTAAAAATTATAATGAAAAGTAATTTAGCAAGCCGGATCCGAAATTTTATAAAGAATATTCAGTTTTCTTTGCAGCACTCAATTACAAAAGATGGATTCATAAAATGGTTTGAGATGAGGCAATGTCAAAGCGCTCCAAGCTGCAAGAAATTGCACTGTTTAGATACGGTTATAGAGAGAAGCGCTCGTGTTTCCGGATGCTTTATCGTCTAATGGAGCAGACCCTTAATTTAAATTGATGAACGAAAACACAGGTTTCTCGAGTGTATTTACATTCATTGCCATAGCAACCAATTTGATAACGTTTTTTCGTTACTGGTATTTTGTATTTTTCATTGCCATAGCAACCAATTAATAACACTTTTTTCGTTTCGCATAACATGTTCTATTTTGTTAACTCATACCGCAACCCGCGTTAAGGAACTTCGTCCCAAAAAAATACGAATTTTTTTTTAAACATTCAAGTCCCATTTATATGACAGTGTTGTAATTTTAAGTGACTTTCTTTGATATTTTTATTTAGACCCCGAATAATTTTCTAAATGGATTCTTAACAGACATCATTGGCTGTGGTTCGGATTCCACGTAAAACTGTAGGTCCCTTCTTCATTAGCCTTAAGTGCAAAACAGCAGGACGTTAACTAATAAAAACTCTTACTAAACAGAAGTAAGGGAAACACGTTGATTTTGAAAAAATAATGGAATCCAATTTAAGCTAAAACAGAAAATATATAAATTCATTCTTCTGATTTTTTATAGAAGTGATCTTATCAATACCATTACGTAAATAGCTATCAAGTTTGATTTGTGAGAAAGTAACTAGATAATATAAAACCTGAACACAAAATCTCACAACAAATGCGTTTACTAACTTCAAAAGTTAAAGTAAACTTGAAGTTAGTAAACGTATTTGTGGTGAGATTTTGCGTCCAGGTCTTATTTTATCTACTGTAATACCATTGCGGTATAATATTTATTACGATGATGTTAGTTATACAAGGTGATTATTTAAAAATATAAAAGCATATTTTTACCTTACCTAGTAATTCATCAAGTTGTAGTTTATAATCGAACACTTACATACCTGCAACAAAATGAATAAGTAAAGTTAATGTATCGTTATTTGCGACGGTTCCATTATGATCTTACAACTTCTAGAATTTAGTTTTTAAAGATGGTTTTCAAGATAAATGGTAATATTTTTAAAAACTATTCGGATATTTTCCTAATAAAAATAGTTTTATTGCCGTTAAACACATAGACCAGGCAAAGTACTAAAAACATTTTTGCCTACAACTCCGATTTGTATGCAGTTCTCTGCATCGAGTTCAGAAAAATAGCAGGAAAAAAGTCTACATATGACTAGTTTCGGGAGAAAGCGGAAATTCATCGCGGGTGCATTAAGTGCATTATGTTTTTTGAAACTTCTAAAAGTGGATGAAAAGCCTCAAAAATCGGTACTCGGGGGTTTTTGGGGCGCTGATTTCATTTCTGACCATGAGAAATGCCCCCAGTGCACCGAAGGTAGGAATGGGGAGGGGGGGGTTTATATTTTCCCCTCTCGATACAGCTTTGTAACGGACTCTGAGAAAGCAAGCGAGCAGTATAAAAACCCCCAAGAGGAATTTTCAAGTCTCTATCGCAACTTCACAAATTTCTCCTCATCGCCCTACCAGAGCCGCCGGTAATAATAACCCTTAAAGTATTTTAACTATTCTAATACAAGGAGTTACAATATATAAATTTGTTCTTTTATTGTAGCCATGTTGTAGATAATGGTTGTAAAATTTGTATCGTAGGTTTTGTCTGTCATGTATTAAATTGCAATAAATATACAAACAATTCGATCACGCAGCTGAACAGCTGACGTGAGTTGAGCTAATTTCCAAATTTAAATTTATATGTTTTTAGATTTTAATAAACTATTTGAGAAATTGGTCTACTTACGAAGGCGCTGAATGTATTAGTAGTATTTGTTTGCGCCCCAGCCTTAAGTTCAGGATCACAAACTGTTTCGTTCCATTCGCAGCGGAAAAACCAACCTTGCGGCCTCGGATTATGGACAGCTTCAACATGCCTGTGGCGGACAAACTGGCTTTACGAGTTTGCATTCCGGCTGTCGGCCACAAATTAGAAACTACCCTCAAGGAAAATCCCCATGTAGATTTGAATCTTGTACTTTTGGTATTTTGGTTTTGATAGATTTTGGGGATCCAGACGGACAATAAGGCCATGAAAACAAAATAAAACTGGAAGACGAATCTCCTATATTTATGCATGTGTAAATAAAACCACAAACAGTTTAATTTGAAGTAAGAAAAATATAAAATAATTCGACCACGCAGCTGAACCGCTTACGTGAGTTGAGCAAATTTCCAAAATTAAGTTTATAGGCCTACGTTTTAGGGTTTCAACCAACAATTTGGGAAATAGGTTTGTTCACGACGGTGCTGAATAGCTTCAAAATGGTTCACACGCCATTCCGCATATTGGAAGTATCTTCATCAATACACAAAGCATTGCGTGCTTCGCACGCCAACCCCCGTATTGAGAGTGTCTTCAATACCTTCTGAAAGCTTCTAGAACATTTTAGAATGTTCCTAAATAATGTCCCTTCGATGCTTCAGATTCGTCTGGAACATTCACGAACCTTCTGAAAGCTTCTATAACATTTTGGAACATTATACCCAGTCACTGCTAATTCGGTTTTGGATTAAAGTCCATTGGTGCGAAAGCACTTTTAACACCCATATCTCTTCCAAACCCTTGCACTTGAAAACCGAAATGTTTTACATGGATGGGAAATGGACTGCTACCAGGGGGTTGCGAGGTATAACGGACAAACCGCGCTTACATTTTATTATGTACTAGTGGAGCCAGCAATGCTTTGCTATTGCTTGATTTCATTTACAAGGTAGTTAGTTGTTCCATTTCATTTCATTGACTTAAGTAATCGAATTGCAAAATGGTTTTATGCCACTTAAGGATATACTACACAAATTTAGATTTATAGTTTGTAAACCTTTATAGATAATACAGTAAACCTTTTGTTTGCTTTTACACCTAATCTAAAAAAAAAACTAATAGTTGTGCAGAATTGTAAAAAACCTGATTCTAAATTGGTTGCAAATAAACTTGTTTTGGTTCATTGTAGGCCTAAACTAAAGTCATGTTCAGTTTTTGATCCAACACAGCTGTTTTATGTATATTATGTAACAACCGATGTTTGAATTGGATTAAAATAAAGTAAGCATTTTTAGTTGATTTTCGTTTTTGTTTGCTTTAAGTTGGTCAATCTAACGTAAAAAAGCTGTTGGTTTTGAATAATAAATCGACCACGCAGCTGGACCGCTGACTTGAGTTGAGCAAATTTCCAAAATTAAGTTTATATGCCTATGTTTTAGGGTTTCAACCAACGATTTGGGAAATAGGTTTACTCACGAAGGCGTTGAACAGCTGTCTGTGTGTACGCAATATATTAGTAGAATTTGTTTCCTCCTAGTGGCCTCGCGAGTTTGCACCACTTGGCTTCGAACCGGGTACTTTTATGGTATTTTACGTTTTGATCGATTTTGGGGGAACCAAGAGAGCTAGCTATAAGGTCGCGTAAACAAACAAAATGTGCAGAATAACATCCTATATTTATATTTGTAGAAAAAACTTAAAAATAAATTCATTCTCGTAGGAAAAATCTAAAAAAATAGTTACTTCCGGTCAAAAAACATGTTTCCGATTGTTGGATTTTTTTGGCTAACGAACTCGTCCGAGCCACGTAGACAACCATGATTTTTAATGAGACCCCAAAACGTGTTCTGGGGACCATGATCGGTGCTCATTTGCTACTCCCGACCTTGGGTCTTACCATAAGGGCCCCTGCAACAGCTCATTTTTCCTATGGAAATTCGCTAAAAATACTTATTGTCATAAAACGTGATTCCGTTTGTTGGATTTTTCGCTCGTCCAAGCACCTTAGAAACATAACGTGTGTACCAAATAAGGTAAATTATAGACGAAGACCGCACATTATTTGGAGGAACACATCACCAAACATTGGACCTAGTTATAAGTTTTCACTCCAGCTGCCTGGTTAGCCTGTGTGTCGGATACAAATGGGCATTTCAATTTTCTAATGTTCTGTAGTGATTTAAATTCTTATATGACAAATACAACATACTTCACAGGTTGGAATTATATGTCGGTCGAAGATGCACAGAGATCATCAGTGTATCGGTCCACGTCGTTTGTGAAACAGCAACGGATGTGAATCGTGTTTGTGCAAGACAAGACTAACACCAAGTTATTTTACACTTATTGCTGCTGCACTTCTACAACGACAATTCCCTGACAGTCAAGCTTCGACAAAGCGTTCCTGATTGAAATAATGTAAGCAAGATTTATTGAGAAAAGATCTAAACCTGAACTAAAAGCAACGCTTTCACATTGTAATAAGAATGAATGAATGAAAATATGCTTTACTAGTTTAACTCAAGGTTTAAACAAATGTCAATTAAATACCTAAACAAAGAACTTTCCTCCTACTACTTCAGAGATATTTTCTGCCTAATTAATAGGATAGGAAGCACCACTAATCAACCGGGCTGTAAAGTATATTCAATGCTTTTGTATGGGAATTTTCCGCCTGCTTAAATCATAGTAAAACCGCTGCTGAAACAACGGTGAATCAATGAACTTCCATGTCTGTGTATTCTTTTCATATCATAAAATATTGTTTTTGTAAATATGAATATGTATGTTTTAATAATGCTTCTTCCATAATAAAATGCAAATTATTTACTAAAACTGTAGCTGGATAAACAATGTTGTGTGTCTTACGGGAAGAAAGTATCTTAGTCGCCTTCAAGAAAAGTACCTCCCTAGCGGGTGACAAAGTGATGATTTCCCCTCTTAAAATATCCATTACATTCTAATTGACTCGCGTTTAAGCCTCGTCCACACTTGCAGACTTGCCTGCGGAAACATTGTCGACCGACTGTCGCCACGGTGTTTCCAGCTAGTCTGCCGACTGTCCGCCGACAAGTCTGCGTGTTTCTGGAGACAAAATACAATGTTTTCTGTTTCCCAAACAAATGGGAAACACGGAGACAATATTTTGTCTCAAGTCTGCATGTGTGGACGTGTCTGTTGACAAGAGACCGGACACAAACCGTAACTGTCCTGCGCAGTTGTCAGTTGAGACTCACAACGTCCTTTGAAATCCGTAGTTTTTTTAGATTTTACTAGTATTTTTTGAGTAGTAATTAAATGACCATGTGGAATCAATATTTGACGATGAAACTGATCGAGAAATTGCATTTCCGTCCATTGTCGTGGGATGTAACTCTTGCAGAATACATAAATCGAAATAAAAAACACGACGCATTACAGGAGTAGCGGATTGTTTCAAAGTGAGCATAAGTGAAATAGACAAAAAAGTCAAGAAATTTAAAACAAAGTTTAGGCGTGATCATAAATCCTTATTGTGGGTCCACCATCGTCTTTTTCTCGGTAAATTAGCCACGTGGTTGAGAAAGGTAAAACACGCACAAGCTAAATCCACGTCCTCTTTAGTCACCATTTCGACAAACATTGGCTGGCTAGTGTGAACGCTAAACAAAAAGGAAACTTGTATCAGAAACAGTGTCGGCAGACAGTCTCCAAGTGTTGACGAGGCTTAAGAGAGTAATGGTTATAAATCCCCCCCCATTCCACTCCATACTAATATTGGCAAATGTATAAGTGAAAACAAATATAATGGGATGTTACGCTGAAAATGGTAAAAAATTACAAAATTGGGATTTGTTACTAATTTTGTTAACATGTCTTCCTGCACAAGAAAAATACAATACAAATGATGATTCACCTGTATTTATAGCAGTGAAAAAACTGTTTTACAGAGAAAGCGAACACTTTTCGGGACTCGACCTTTTTTTATTTTGTTGCTATAAATTTCACTGAGAAGTTTATGTTGGTGAATGCAGGCCATGAATTGTTTAATAATATGTATAGAGGGAAATAAAGGACCTGTGTGATATATAAACATTTAAAACTTAAATTACCCAGTTATCTGTGCCAATGCAGTGAACTAACTAAATACGCGTTACTTCAATCTCAGTGTTCCGAAAGTTTGAATTTCCTTGTTTTTTTTTTTAACAAAAATTTGTATTTTTGAATAACTACTTGTACTTACAGCCTCGAATTTTCACCACTTATTCTGCAGAGGTTTTTTCATAGGTAGATTTATTTACCGCGAGTTGTCAGGGGGTCGGTGAGCGAAGCGAACAGGGGTGAAGCCCCTGGTACATAAGCGAAATTGTCCTGACTGAATGACATATAATTAACGCACAGCAAAAACTATTGAAGATAAAAATCTGAAAATAATGTGGACATAGGTGCTCATTAAGACAGAAGTTTGGAAAATTTTGTGCGTAAAAATGGAGAAAATATGGAGTTCAATCTCAGCCCAATAACAGATAAAACAGCAGATTCGGATCAAAAGCTTAACAACACGTGTTTGTTGAACGCATTTACATTTTATTACCATACCAACTAAATTAGCAAATTTAGAATCAGTAAATAAACAATTTAACAACCAACAGCCTTTTTAAATTAGGTTCACAAAATGCAAACAAACAAAAAAATCTACGAAAAACGCTTACTGTATTATAAACTCACACGTCTGATGTTACTTAATATAGTTATGTCATAACTTAGAATGGTTTTTGTAAAATATTGATTTTAAAACGTAAAATTTTGAAAAATAAGGTTGTTTAGTTTCAGCTTTATACCAGATAAAACAGCTGATTCGAATTGAAAGCTTAGTAACATAATGTTTGTTGAATGCATTTACATTCATTACCACAGCAACCATTTAAAAAATATATAATCAGTTAATTATTCTTCACAACCAACATATTTTTAGGTTAAGTTAAAAAATAAAAGCAAACACAAACAATAATCAACGAAAAAACACAATGTATAATAATTCAAACATTACTTCTTATATACTATAAATAAAACAGCTGATTAAGATTAAAAAAAACTAAATTTTATGTTAGACATATACTAAACCATCACAAGTTTCTTGAAATCATTTACATTTTATTCTGATAGCGACAGATTTAGCAAATTTAGAATCAGTTAATTATTGTTCACAACAAACAGCATTTTTAGGTTAGCCTGACAAAAAAAAAAAAAAATAAATATAGAAGCAAACTCTAACACAAAATAAATTAAAAAGGCGTACTGCAGCATTATTCAAACATCCGTTGTTACATAATATAAATAAAAAAGCTGATTCGTATCAAAAGCCAACACAATTTTAGGTTAGGCATATACTGAAAGACACATTTCTTGAATGCATTCACGTTCATTACCAAAGCAAAGTAGCCTACATGGCAAATTTAGAATTTTTTTACAACCAACAAAACTTTTAGATTAGGTTTATATCGCTCTATTATATTATAAAAATGGCCTGTCATACAAAAAACCTGGTCCTACTGCGCATGCGTCAGGATCTAGGATACCATCCTGACCCGATCCAAGTGCCTCTGTCCTATAGATGAAACAGCTGATTCAGATCAAAACTCTGCGATACGCGTTTCTCGAATACATTTGCATTAATTACCAAATCAATTGAACAAATGTAGAATCAGGTTTCCATAGAGCCTGTTATGAGATATTACATCCTTCGTGAGATATCTGTTAGTTTCAACGGTAGATAAACTTTACTCTTTCTAGTAGATTAATTCGTTTTGAAAAATAATATTTTTACTACCGATCAAATAATTTACAAACGATGTTCCGTTTTGAACTATTTAGAATCACATTAAAAATAAACCCATTTAAATAATAAAACGATACGACGCATTCTTGTGAAATTCCGAGCTATCGACGTACAATAAACCTAGATTTAAACGTATATGCACATGTGCAACCTGAATATAAAATCAGAAAGCAATAATAAGTTTACCTCGCTGCATTGCTCAGCATTAACATTCCCTCCATTTAGATTGACTGCCACGGTTTTACGATATAATTTTACACACACATCAATCATTCCACCTTAAACAGATATTTCTTCATACATTCAATGTTTTAAAATAAAACTTCTGCAGGCGCACCACTTGAAAAAAAATTTAAAATTTTGCTGGCGGTGAATCGGATTTTATCGTCACGCTCTATTCCGTCACGCATTTTCCGTCACGCTCTACTATACGTAGTATACATGTGTATGTAGCATAGTATATTGTTTACTTGGTAATACCTCTGAAATGGACATTGTGCTTCCTCATTTCATAAATTGTATTAAAATAGTTTACTTGGTAATACCATTGTATTTGGATAACCTAATAGAACTCCGATCCAATGCAATATTTCAATCCACTGGACACAATATTTCAATTCGACGATAGTGGCGCTATCTATTGGGAAACGACGGAAGCGGTGTGAAGCATCAATGCTACCAATGATTTCTCCCTAGCGCTACCTCACGGCACGATCATGCACTATTTTCCCGACAACCTTTTTTTCGGTACACATCCCTCGTATGCATGCATGATATATTTTAATATTCATGATCTATGGTAATAACTCTGAAATAGACATTGTGATTCCTGATTTCATAAATTGTTTTAAAATAGTTTACTTGATAATACCTCTAAAATGGACGTTGTGCTTCCACATCTTGTAAATTGTGTTAAAATAGTTTACTTTATATTTGGTAATAATTCTGAAATGGATATTAGGCTTCCTCATTTTGTAAATTGTTTAATTTTTATCTCACATTTAAAACTGAAATCTAAAAAATTTAAAATAACATAAACAAGATTGTTTACATTCATGACAGTTTTCACTTCTGTCGCCATTCCCACGACTGCCTTTTTTATCTCTATCATACTACAAAAGCGGTAAAAAATAAATTGTATCAGGAGACTTCTGCAATTATTTTAATTAGGTCAATGAGCTGGTTGCTGCTTTCGTGAATATCAAAATAATCGATCACTCAGCTCAACCGCTGACGTGAGTTGAGCGAATTTCCAAAATAGGTTAAATATTTTAGGGTTTCAAAAAACTATTCGGGCTATTGGTGCACTTACGAAGGCGCTGAATAGCTGCCTACGTGTACAAAACATATTAGTAGAATTTGTTTGCACCTCAGCCGCCAACACCGCCTTAAGCGCTGATTCGTTCCGCTCCAACCTACTATGGACCATGGGAAATAAATTTCCGTAAAACCCTTCCCAGGACGACATATCTCACATAAAATATTGTTTAATTTAGATTTTAAATTCGCAATGTGCATTGTCCACGTTATACGCTCATCCAAAACCACTCCCAATTACTTGAAGACTTTTGTTTTATTTGAATGCACGAGCAGCACACTGAATTTCCGACTACACAATCCATTGTATAACATAGGGGCTTTAAATTTAGACTCTCCTCTCAGATTAAAGTAACAATTTTTATCCGTATTTAAAACCATATAATGTTTAGAAAACCACCACCTCATAGCATTACGATCAGCTGCATGGCAGTTTCCACTTCGTGCATTATGTTAGTGCGTATTCTCATTTAAATGTCCTCCATTTTGAAACGGATGATTTGAAAAGTTGATAATTTTTGTCCAACTAGGTCTTCACATTGAAGAGTAACATGCAAAATTTCAACTCAATCGGCTAAGCCATTCTAAAGATATATATTAATTTATTTTAAAAAATCAAAATGGCTGATATCTCCTAAAAGAAGCGTTCCCAGACCTATATATGAACCTTTTTTCATTAGGTTCAAAAGCGGCACAAACACTGAAAGTTTTCCCGTTTACTTGTGGGTCACCCTGAATATAGAGTGTTTCTAAAATCTATGCACAAACTTCAGGATATTGTTTTGGGTGAGTGTAGGAGTTTCGCCTACGGGTATCAGGTAGAAAGGGTCCCCATCCGCAAATTCCTCATACTGCGGAGTTTTGCCTACGGTTGGGGGTGGGAGCGAGAGGGGGAGGGGGAGAGAGAGAGATTCCTGTAGAGAAGAGAGACAAAGAGACTCTTCTAGCGATTATAAAAGAAAGAATTCTGCCAGGTACAAAAATTATCACTTTACAGGTACCGTGTTATCACTTTATATAATTAGAATAAATAAAAAAAACTAGAGGACTTACCTAAACTGTTTAGTCACAGTATTTAGCCAATAACAGTATGATTATAATATTTGTATAATTATAATATTTCGTCGTATTATAACTTTATATAATTAGAATTAAAAAAAACTAGAGGACTTACCTAAACTGTTTAGTCACAGTATTTTGCCGATAACAGTATGATTATAATATTTGTATAATTATAATATTTCGTCGTATTATAATTACGAGAAAGGTGGATGCTCTTTAATAATCACTACAAGAAACGGTGTCTCTCTCCCTCCCTCACACTCTCTTTCTCCCGCCCCCACCGTAGGCAAATCTCCGCACCAAGAGGTTGCCGACGGCATCCCCCCCCATCTACCTGACACCCGTAGGCAAAACTCCGGTTCCAGTTTTGGGTCAAAATAAAGAGAAAATCAAGAATAAAAAGTTTCAAAAAAAGCTTCGTTTCCAGATATTCGCCAATTTGTTTCTTTTACAAAATAATTCTTTCTACAGAACGGTTTAACGATTGCTTCAAACCTGGTATAAAAGATAAACCTATCAATGATCTACTTTAAGATGAAATAAACGATTTTGTAAAATCATGCATTTCAAAATGGCGGCTACTTGAAAATTTCAAACCTAAATTACTCAAAAACCGTACATTTTAACAAAAAATATCAAGGCATATTTTTTGTAGCCCTTTTAATTCCTCAACCCGGCATCATACAAACACAGTAAACTCAACAATATGGTGGGCCCGTATGCGATATTACAAACAAATAATGTAATACATATTTTAAGTTGTTTGATGGTTGGGTAAAATGGTTCTTAAAATAGATCATTATTAGGTTAAACTTCATGTCACGTTTGAACTCAATCGGTCAAATTCTAGATACGAATTATTTTGTAAAAGACACATAAAGGCGGATATCTGGAAAACGAATAGTTTTTAGAAAATCATTTTATTCTTGTTCGTCTCTGTATTTAGGCTCGAGGAACAATATTCTGTAGTTTGTGTATAGAGTTTGGGAAACATCCTGCATATAGATATTTGATATCGAGTCAGTCCCCGCCGATAAGACTGCCCGTGCTAGAATGCAATAACTATGTTTTTTTCAAACGCACGACTAAGGAAGACATGTTTCTTACAAACACGCGCTCCCTCGCTTTCAATCAGAACCATTCACGCGTTCTCGTTTCTTTGCCCTTCCAAAAGGAATTTGATGAAATCTTCCAACCAACTAAGCACACTGGCAAATCTAACGGAAGCGTTGGCAGAAAACCAACAAAAGTTGTTCGTGTGTTGCAGCAGAAACATATAACTAATCAATCATACCATCTTCTTACTCGTTGAGTTTTAATTGTTCATTAATTATTCGCAACAACTATGCGAGTGGTAGTTAAATGTGTCTTTATCGTGGGAGTACAGACAGTCTGCCTCAGATTAAATCAACCAATTTAATTTATTTCCTTATACACAGAAACAAATACATTGCAATTTATTGATGAGGAAATTGTACCTATATAGTCATTAGCCTTTGTATGGGCACGAGTGGCATTGGAGATAGCTACAACATGGAATACAATATAGATAAGATTAAAGCAATTCTTTTAATTTGTAAATGTACTACAGCGCTGTTTTGGCGTTCACAGCCGGCTCCATCAGGTGTAGTAACTCAACAATTAATTAAATAAAACACATACAACACTGAACACACACGATAACACGACACAAAAAACATAATAAAATTATCGGATGCAGGCTCTTCGTCAAATGTAATACAGATTTATGTCATACAGATAGTTTATGTGCTTCCGAACGGGTACTGAAGTAAAGGTGGATGTGATTTGTATTATTGCGTAGGTCAGCTGTGTTTGTTTAATGATTAGATATTACGTCATGAATGGGGTTAGCTGCAAAGTCCAAACTTGTCATTAAATAAACGGTACCAGGAACTGGCACATACTTTCTCACAAACATGTTTAAATTATTAAACAGATTCATTGTGACTTCATAATTTTAGGAAGAAGGAGAGGTGATATTAAAGTAGGAGATTAACTAATAAATATTATTATTAGCTAGAGAGAAAACTATTCTATCGATTTCGAACAAATTTGCACAAAACACGTCTATTAGGCCTGTCTAGATGCACAAAAAAAGGTTTTGACAATTTTTAAAAAAAACCTTTTTGGCCAAAAACCCCAAAAATCAGTTATTATTATTATTACTAGCTAAACATGAATTTTTAGAAAGATACGGTTTTCTGTATATTGTAGGGCTACAAATTTTCGTTGATTTTTGTTTGTGTTTGTCAATGTAACCTCAAAAAGCTAAACCTCTTCAAATTTGCTAAGTAATGTTGCTATGGTAATAAATGTAAACAAACATGACGTGTTGCTATGCTTTTTATACGAACAGCTGTTTTTGTGCCTCTGATAAAATCAAAAGAAATCTTTCTTCCATAAGATTAACATTCGAACGTTGAAGTCCAGTGGGGCACAGCCCTAATGTCCTAGGACTTCGGTAAATGGCCTAAAACCTTCCCAGGGTTAACCTGTGTTACTATTCAAAATTTCAAAGTAATCGGATGGACGGTTTGGTAACGCATAAAGGACAAACAGAAGACAGACAGACATACATTGGATTTTATATATAAGGATTATTTATATGTTTAAAAATTATTTTTGAAAAAAATTATGTTCACACTGACTAACATTATGAGTTAAATGACAAAACTGCAAGTGTAATTAATATATTTAATATTAATATTTACTGAAACTAATATTTAAAAAAATGATAATACGTATTAACTCTAAAACATTTCTGTTCTTTGTATGTTAAACATCCTAAGAAATGTCCAAAGTCAGATGTTTTCCCCTGAACAAAATATCTAACAAATCGACTCCGCTAAGCTTACCACTGCTACCCCGCCTCTCCTCTTGGGATTCAACAGTTTTTCTTTGCCGACTGAAATATAGAAGCAATTATTTTGGAACTTTGGAGCGGATGCGCTTCCCTTCTTTACACCTGACTGAGCGCTTTAGATTTGTTTGCGACTGTTTGCAATTTGCTGTTTTAGGCTGACGGCTTTATTTCGTAAGTTTTACCAACTTTAGCGCACAAAAGGAACTGCAGTCATTCTTTAATTACAAAGCTTTGCTTTTCATTTGACTCAACACATTTCATGCATCTCTTGCTTTTCCTATTAATGCATTTATAAAAGTAGACCTACATATTATGTTGTATACCAGCTGCAATAAAAATAACTAGTCCCGACATTTTCCATAAAGTCTTTTATTTAAAATACAGAATGTCACCAAAGTCCCGCGCCATAGGGGTTACAATCAATTTTAAACAATACAATTAAAAAACACAATCATGTTATTTACGTTTTTCACTTTTTTTCAGTTTTCTAATTGCAGGACTTAAAAATGATGACCTGTGAAAAGTGGGTAGAGATAGCCTCCTTTATGGAAGAAAATGATTCTCTCATAGACAAGTTGCGGATGAATTTAATGTGAGCCATCTTGAACGGGAGCCAGTGTCGCACCCAAAGGTTGGCGGACTCCAGGCAAAGTTCAAGGCTACAGGTAGTGTTACCGATGCTAAAATATCTAGACGTCCGAGAACTCCAAGCATGACTAGTTTAGTTATACCATAGATCATGAATAATAAAGTACAATACATTATGTTATCCAAATGTAATGGTTGTACTATAGAAAATCTAGTATGACCCATGGCCTTGAAATGCGCAGTACACTAGGAGTTGATTTGAGTGGTGGGGGGTCAGAAAGGGTCAGTCTGTTGCCTTGCTCTGAACGTAATACTTCGGTCTTATATAAATAAATATATTGTCTGTGCGTAGTATTCCTTCCCCTCCAGCGGACGGCGTCCCCACTTACCTAAATTCTTCCCCCCCCCCCCCAACGCATCTGAGAGGTCATTCTATATCTGACGAAGTATACAGAGCTCAAAAAGTAGCAACTACCGAACTTTTGGTTCAAAACCAGCTGCATATCCGAATAGTATATTTGTTGTTTAATTGCTATGGTAATTTCAAACAGTGTTTTGCAGTATCGAATAATGTTTTATTTGTATCATGAAATCAGCCTCAAATAAAATAATATAAATAATTCTTTACAAAAGTTAAAACCGACTTAGGGTGTTTCAAAAATAGTTTATGTTTCGTTTTAATGATTGTTTTAATCCAAGTATAACTCATTACGTATTATAAAGGTCTTCAGGCCTAAACAGTACTGCATGAATTCTATACACCATGTATAAAGAGAAAGTATATAAATAATTAAGACTTTTCGCTTCTCCTTATCTTTTATCTTCACTAAACTCATCTTACGAACGTCAACTTGCCACGAACAATATGTATCACATTTTGACGTTTAATTAGCTGCAGTCATTAATTGTAGAAGGAAACTTAGCTTAAGGAAGCGTCTTTATCTATTGTCTCGGAACTTGGAACAACTTTGTAAGCGATACGGTGCGGCTCGACGTTACAGGATATCTGATAGAGAAATACGCAAAGGAAACTCTGAACCAAACTGTTCCGATGCCCTCTAACAATAAAAATCATTTAAAAGAAACATTAGTATCAGCCAATACAAAATAATTCGACCACGCAGCTGAACCGCTGACGTGAGTTGAGCGAATTAACTTTATACGTTTTAGGGTTTACACATTTGGGAAATTGGTCTATTTACGAAGGCGTTGAATAGATGCCAACGTGTACGAAATATATAATTATGTTTTTCAACTTAGTCTGCGACCCAGGCTCAAGCGCTGCTCCGTTACGGCAGTGGAAAGCTCGCTTTGCGACTGAACTTGCTTCGCCAGTTTGCATCCCGGCCACACGGTCAACTCCCCGTAGTGGATTTGAAGCGAGTACTTTTATGGTTCGGAATTTTACATTTTGATCGATTTTGGGAGAACAGACGAACACCAAAAAAGTGTATTGTAGTACGAAAAAATCTAGTTGCAAAAAAAACGCGCTCCCAGTTGTTGGATTGTTTTGGCTAACGATCTCATCCGAGCCACTTAGAAAACTAACGTGGGTACCAAATTTGCGTCACTTAAAATGCGGCCATTTGAGTGCGAACACACGTATATACAGGGTGATCAACTCAAGATGGTCACCATTGGGATCTTGGAAATTATCAGTTAGTCGAAAATCTTTAAATTGGGAACCCTCCCTGAATTTATACGTACATTCAAATTACTCTCCGTATAATTATTCTTCGCAAGTTTTCCAATATGGCTGCCATCTTAAATTTTTTAAATACAAACTCCATATTTTTATTGCGCTAGATCATATTACTTTATGACACTTATGTTCTTTGGTATTTTCCCATAAACGCAGCCGTTACGGAGCTACGGGCTCTCATGTGTGAAAACAATATCCATTATTTTTAATGGAAATTAACGTAGCCTAATATATTGCGTTACAGCTGTAATGTAATGTATTTATCAATCAGCTGTTATTTTGCATTCTTGGAAAACTGCTTTAATTGAACACTGCATGTGTAACATTTCAGTTCCGTCATCATTCAGTAGTGATTGGAATAGTTTCAATACATTACGTTAATTTCCATTAAAAATACAGTCATTGATATGGTGGCCATATTTGTTTTTACACATGACAGCCCGTAGCTCTGTAACGGCTGTGTTTAGAGGAAAATATCAAAGAACAAAAGTAACATAAAATAATATGTTCTACTAAAATATGTAATAAAAATATAGTGTTTGTATTAAAAAAAATTAAAGATGGCGGCCATATTGGGAAATGGTGAAGATTAAAAATACTGTTAACACCGTAATTTTAATGTACGAATAAATCGAGGGAAGGTTCCCAATTTAAAGTTTTTCGAGAAACTAATAGTTTCCGAGGTCCCAATGGTGGCAATCTTGAATTGATCACGCAGTATATATAAAGTTTAATGACATCCCAGAACATGTTCTGGGGACCATTATCAGTGCTTATTGACTAGTTCCAACCATAGGTCTTACCATAAGAGTCACTGGATATTTAATCCTTTTGATGGAAATTCGATACCGGTAGTAATAGAAACAACTTCTATCTGAATTTTTGCAAAAAATTACTTACTTTAAAAATTACAAATATTTCTGAAAGCTTCTAGAACATTTTAGAACGGTCCTAAATAGGAATCCATTTCGATGGTTCAGATTCGTCTGGAACATTCTCGAACATTCTGAAAGCTTCTAGAACATTTTAGAACGTTCCTAAATATAAATTCCCTTCGATGGTTCGGATTCTCGAACCTTCTGAAAGCTTCTAGAACATTTTAGAACGGTCTTAAATAGGAATCCCCTTCGATGGTTCAGATTCGTCTGGAACATTCTCGAACCTTCTGAAAGCTTCTAGAACATTTTAGAA
>JAGFPH010000139.1:547028-585906 GCA_018207615.1 Philaenus spumarius
AGTGGAACGAGGGAGCGCGTGAGTCGAAGCTGAAGGTTAGGTGCAAACAAATTCTACTAATATATTTCGTATACAAAGGCAGCCGTTCATTGTCTTCGTGAATAGATCAATTTCCCAAATCGTTCGTTGAAAATCTAAAACATATAAACTTAATTTTGGAAATTCACAAAACTCATGTCAGCGGTTCAGCTGCGTGGTCGAATTATTTTCCATTCTTTGATAGTTAATAGTGGAGGAATTCCACCCAACTCAACTCCAATTTCCCAAAATAATCCGTTCTAATTGTTCTCAAGATTGGACAGATAGCCACAAAATTTAAAATAACTTCTTTTGTTTTCAAATTACACAGCGAACATTTGTAATTTCCCCCTCCACCCTGGACTGAATTTTAAATACAGTACCTCTGCTCTTCATTTGATTACATTCTGTATTATCAAAACATCCTTATCTAGCTACGAGAGGTTATTTATTCAAGGATTTATAAATAGATGAAAAGTAGAACCTCTACGAGTCTGAAGATTATAGTCTTTATTTCGATGACTTAGCTTAACATCTTAACGTGGAAAGTGAAAATATCTTGCTTGGTACGTGCAGTAGGCTTGTCAAAAAGAATTGAAACATTCTTATACAAGCATTCGCATGTCACAAGCATGTAACATTGCTGCAAATAAAGCATTGTAATTATTATTATTAGTTAAAATTGGTTTTCAGATGCGACTATTATGCTTTAAATTTTGAACAAACAGGACGTTAAACAAACTATTAATGAATTCGTGATATGCTAATAAATGGCGAAATAGAGAAAACAAATCCTTTTAGGTATATTCTTAAACTGTTAGATTTCTATCCATCCGAGTTATGGTCTGAAAAACTGAAAATTTTTCTTCGCTACGTATCCGAAACATACAAGATATATAAAAAAACAACAAAAACATAATATGTTTCTGAATTGTGTTCGCAACTTGATTATTTTTGAAGTGGAAACTTCTTTAGAACGAACACTTTTTGTATGATGTCAAATAATAGGAACTCGCCTTACGCGTCCTTAAAGAAAGACTCTTTAGAATTCTTCTTCTTCATTGTTTTACACACATACTAATATAAACCAGAACTTTAATTTAACAGTTGATCTTAAAAGAAGAAGAAATAGATGTAATAAAATAGGCCGTGGTAAATTCAAAGGCTTAAACTCAATAGCTTTATTGATTTAGTCACGTCACGCTTACGATGAAATGGATAATGCACTTCCAAATTTTGTAACTTGTGCTAAAATATTGTACTTGGTGATTCCTCCAAAATAGATAAAGTGCGTTTTCATTTTATAAATTTTTAATTGGATGCTATGGTAATGAATTTTAATGCATTAAAGAAACATGTGTTGTTTCAGTACAGGCCTAAAATAAAATTATGTTCTTAAACGTTTAATAAAAATTAGCTGTTTAACTTTAATATTTCAAAACAAGTATTAAAATTATAATATAGTAAGCATTTCTCTAAGATTTTCAAGATCCTATGTTGGTTCAGTAATGAAGTGAAAACTATCATGAATATAAATCGTTGGTTGTATTGGTTTGGTCCGAAATTTGATCGTTATTTTTATCTCGTCCGGATTAAACCAATATAACAAATGATTTATATTGATGACAGTTTTCACTTCTGCGGCAGTCCCACGACTGATTTCTCTTTTTTTTAACCTACAGAATAAATTTGATACAGGTTTCAAACATTTTGAAAAAAGGTTCTAGTAGTTAAGTTTTTGTGCTCACATTACAAATTCAATATTTAATTGATACTAAACTCCATTTACCCATGAACAATCATATAGCGTATAGAACCCGTATATAGCACACAGCTGAAAGGTATGTTTGCTCTTACGTATAAACGCCCTTTCGTGAACATTGCACAAGATCTATAAACACAGTATTTACATGGCGTGCTATTACTAGGGTAGGCGGGTATAAAACGTGTAATCAAAATAGGTGACTGCAGGGTAGTGTCAAGTATTCATTTCACGTACGGGTGCAGACAGAACAGTCCTCTGTTATTCTTGTGTAAGTGTTTTAAAGTAATAGGACAGGTAATGTAAGTGTAAGATTTTCATTGAAATTAATACGCCAAGATGGGATAATTTTCGCTCACAGATACTTTTGATGATAAACAGTAGAAAAATGTTGACCAATTACCCCCTCTGGAAAGGAGTTCGAAGGGGGAAAACCAAAAATTTAAAGAAATGCTAGAATCTTATAATTTGGAACAAACACGCTTTTTAAGTATAAGAATGAAGTAAAAAAATTACGACCTTTCGCCCTCGAGGGAGGCCTGGGGGGGGGGGGGGTTTAAAAGGAAAAAGGGGTTTAAAGCAGAATATATTGAACATGCAAATTTTAAAAAAAATTCGGAAATTGTAGTTTGTTACGTATAATTTGATACATTGAGCACCTCTTTCGTGACCTGTGGGAGAGGGAGGGGATAGTTTTATGGGTTAAAAGACGAAAAACACATTTTTCGAAGACATTAAATGTAAAAGTTGTTGCTTACATCAATACCTTTAACGCAAGCCCATAAACTTCCTACTAAGTGCTATATGTCTTATGTAATGTTAAAAAATATCGTTATTTTTGTAGGTTATTTTAAATTTTGCATTCACAAACACAGTTTTTAGCAAATAACTCGGTTGCTTTTAAGTTATAGAAATAATAAAACACGCATTATGTTTGAAATTAAAAAAGTATTTTTTTTTTTGTAAAGTTAATGGTTTTCGAGATATTTTACAATAAAATGGCCACCATTTTGAAAATGTATAATACAACTTTTTGGTTTTTTGTAAATGGGTAAACGATGTCACGTGCCTATAAAGTAACAAAGGGAAAAGAATAATTACAAAATGTAATATAATTTCAATTACAAGAAATAAGGGTAAAAGATATACATTGAATGAATAACCTTTGACAAGACGACGCGAATGTTTTGTACGGTCTGTTTCTTAACAACAATAGACTTGTACTAGTTGAAACTTTAACTGGTGTAATTATCTTAGTTTCAAAGAATGAATTGTTCGTCAAAGGGAATTCTGGTACAATTGAAGCACGTCCATTTATATTTTTTAATCCGAATCAATATTTTAACTAATTTAAACCATTTTTTCCGTGAAAACATAAATAAACATCAAGTTAAAATTGTTGATTTGCGTAGTAGAAATTTAAAATCGTTAAAATCGTTAAAATGATTTCAAAAGATCGAAACGTCCGTTTATAAAAAAATCCTCAAACGCAACTCCACTCACATGCCAATTAGAATGTGCAAATTGTAAATTTATTGCGATAAACATAAGCAATTATCATATATAATTTACATTTAACACACTTAGCAGGTGCGCACCTTAAGGCCACCGGTCTACTATATGTACGCACTCAAAACTACTATTGTATTGAGCGTTTACAGTTTAGTTGATAGCATTGGCCTTATGGAGGCTTGACGTGCTACTACCTAACCTAACTACATCGGCTCCTATTTACAACCACATTGAATTATTAATATCCTTAGCTTAGTGTTTAATTCAAGATCTAAATTTCTTCATTTCAGTAACGTACCTCATGTTTAAAACCCTGGAACTGGCATCGGCAGAAGGTCATTTATAACCTTCTCTCATACGCAGAACGCAACCATTTCGAACTTTAGCAAAAATTTGCATATATTTGCATAATCGATAATTTAATCCAGTTAAAATCATCCAATCGTAATAAAACCGGTACCGTTGGAAAGGTAATGAATTAAACTATAATTTTTTTATTTAAAACTTTCTCGTAAAACGTATATTCACATACGTAATCACCGTTTCCAAATTTTAGTACGAAAATCAGCTGTGATTCACGCGTCAATGAACCCCGTATACTGCCAAGATTTTGTCTCATTTTCAACGATCTGCAACTCCTCTCAGAAGTCATTTACGAAGAAGATAACAGCATTGAATTCAGCAGACGATTCTCTTTAAAATGGTGTCTTGAAATCACATGCTACTTTGAAAACAGCTGTTCTACATCATTTACGGCGAAAGCTTGTAATTGGTCATAGATTTGGCCAATATGCAAGCCTGTTTAGAATCAATTCTTACAGTCTTATTCGATATATCCGTAAAATGTACAATATATGGGTTTAAAAAGAAAACTTCACAGTTTTTATCTATGTCCAATTCAATACATTTAGATTTCATAGGTTGGTACTAAAGTGTGCTGAAAGTTGACTGCTAAATTGAGTCAAATCTCGTCGTCGAGTTTGTTTTATGTGTCAGTTATGACATTTGTTTTGTGTTATTTTATGGTTATTACAGTTATATTGTATTTTAGTTATAAATAAATAAGTGTGGATTGTGTTTGAGTGAAATTAGGCTTATAACGGTGTTCTAATTAAATGGTAAGTGAAGAAATAAGGTTTTAGGTTAAATTGCCGATTTGTTATTTTTGATTTTTCATTACAAAATGTAAAGTTATTTGAAACTGGGTAGGATGCTATTCGATTCTACATTTCATTCTAGAATTTTTGGTATAAAAAAAATAGTTTGAAGTAAAAAATGTATAGGCTTAGTCACTTTGAAATTAGTCATGATTTCCAGGTTATGTAGTAAAAACGTTCAAAGTGTTATTTTGAACTAAACGATTGTGAAATTAAAATATATTTTTACACATTTCTATTTAAAACTAAATTATAAAAATTTTGTGTATTTTGAAAAAATTACAAATCTTTTTTACTATTTTTCATGTAGGCATAAATTTGTTTTTCCCCTTCCGTTTCTGAACATTTTTTGCTTTCTAAGCTAATAACTTTTACAATTTCAAAAGAAACTCATTTTTAGTGGTATATTTGATTTCTTTGAAGTTTCTTCTACAGAAAAGCTCTGAAACATCTTTGGATTGGGGTTCATTTACTATTTTTGGCGAATTTTTAAAAATATGCTTGCAAAACGCTAAAAACCGGCTTCCCAATTTTCGCTATAGCATTGCCAGTTCTAAGGTAAACCCCATTACATATTCCTAATAATTAGTTTAAATGAGTTTTATGAGGTTGTGATGTTTTTATGCTGGCTACTAGCGTAAGATCTTATAAACTAAACTAAACTAAACTGTAAACGCGCAATAGTTGTGGACAGCGTAATTCTGAACCAGGATCGCTTCACATCCGCTGTACATCCGTTAGACGATAACCTTTTCCTGGTTCAGAGTTACGCTGTCCACAAATAAACTTGTTTTACGTGTTTACGTTTTTCTAACTTAATGTTTCGTTAATCTCTAATCAACGAGGGATTTTCTGATGATGGAACGGACATCCAGAAACGTGACACAAGAAGGAAAACCGAAGCTGTCAACGGATAATAAAAGTTACTGTACATGTAAATTAAACCAGACATGAAAGGGTTTGCGCACGGGGGACTGCTAGTGGAGGAGGGTGTTGGTGGGAATGGGGACACAGGCCGGTTACTATCCACACGAAAATCATAAACCGTCTCCCTTTTCAAACTTAGAAGGTCGTGTCTTGAATAATAAAATTATTACAATATTCGTTTTTAAACGCAGTCAATTTGCCACAAAAGTGAACATATAATAAAGTGCACAAGCTTGTAAAATAGTTATATAAATCAATGTAACGACTATGCTGTTTTTTGGTTTTTGGTAGTGCTACGCGTAATCCGACTGATACTTTCACAGCACCAGCACTGAGCAGCTGCTCAAGGTCGCGCAAGCTCAGTACCCTTGATTCTGTTTCACATGTTAGTAATTTAAATGTATTTATCACACACAATTAGCGACCTGGATACTAAGAAAAACGGATTTAAATTATTGTACGTTTTAGAAAACACATCCAGTTAATAACCCAAGCGGATAATATAGTTGGCTTAAATTAAAATATTTCGAATATATTTCAATTAATTCACTAAACGTAATATTAGTATTGTAAATATTCCCAAATTTTAGTTAAAAAAAAAATCTTCTCTTTTTTTGCCCTAAATAAAATTTAAAATTTTGAAAACATGCTTTCGAAATACCCTGTACATTAAAAACTTTAAGTAAGATTACTTTACAAGCGTTTTCAACAAACGAAATCCCCGTAACATTCGCATTGTCTGTTTCTGCTAACGAAGTCTTTTACCGCAATAAACAACTGTCTCATTTGGTCTACATCGCATGAAGTCAACCTATCTTCCAAATTGCCTTTGGGTAGTTCTCTATAATCTTTTTTGTGTTCCAACTGTAAGTACAACGTGTCGCGTTTCTCCAAAACGGGAAATTGTTATTTGAAGCACTCCTCAAATAGAACTGTCTGCATCGATACACAACACGTAAACAATTAGTAGACGACTTTAACGCCCCCCTCACCACAAAAATCCTCCCACTGCCACCCAGATTCCCGAGTCTACCTATTAAATTAGTAAAAAAAATTCACCCTTCACCCCAAAAAAATATCCACCAATATCCCCATCCTCGGGTCACCCAACCCAAAACTTTTTCGAAAAATTCCGGGTCCTCCGCCCGAAAATGAGCCCCAAACCAAACCGAAAACTCCTCCCATAACCCAAACATTTCTCCATCCACCCCTATTCACGGGTCACATCCCTACCCCAATATTTGATCCCAAAAATGCAAACCATCACCCCGAAAACTCCTCCTATAACCCCATTTATCTCAACTACTCCAGATTTTGAACCCAAACAAACAAACTACGTCCAATCCAAAGACACCTCCTCTTCCAATCAATGTTCTCTGTATTGAGTATCAAAACCTAACTCATTATTACCCCCTTCCTTATAAACATCTTTATTTTGTTTTGTTAACCTAGACGTTTTTTATTACATACTATTTTTAGACGTTTTGAGATTTAAAAAAAAACTAATATAAGTTAGTAACATCTATTACGTAAGTTGTTTTGTATTGCATCAAAAACGCAAGCATTGAAAAAAAACACTCATCAGTAGTTGGTGTGTCACGAGCCTTTGCAGACAACTCACTATCGAAACGCCAAACGATCGCCGGCCCGAATACTGATGAGTGCTGTCACTAAATAAAGGTTACTACCTTTCAGGCTATTTAAACATATATTTTTAATGCTTCCATATATGTTGCAATAACTTAGCAACGTGTAAAATATAATACGTAAGTACCCAATCATGAATATGTTATTTTTAAATTTCAATCTTAAATGGGACAAGATAAAAATAATGATAAAATTTCAGTTTAAACCAATATTACCAACGATTTATATTCATGCCAGTTATCACTTCTGTCAGCACTCCCACGAATGCTTTCTTTTTTCTGAATGTGAGGCCACGATGGCCGTGATTGTTAAGGCGTCAATGCTTTATCAATCGTCATGGCAACCACCAATGGAAAAGTTCCGGGTTCAATTCCCATTGACCCCGTATAATTTTCTAAATGGTTTCTTTACAGACATCGTTGGCTGTGGTTCGGATTCCACGTAAAACTGTAGGTCCCGTCTTCATTAGCCTTAAGTGCAAAACAGCAGGACGTTAAACCCAAAAAAAAAAATAAAAAAAAAATACATTTCTGAATTTGTTTTCATCTTCGAAAAGTTGCATAATATATTTTTACGTCAGAAGTTAAGTAGCAGTTTATAATTATTTGATGTAACCTAATATGAAAATGTATTTGTATAACAGTTTATATTTTTTTTAAAAAAAGGTCTGATAATTTGAGTGAATATTTATTCCTGCTTAAAATAACAGTACCAGGCCTAATATTACCAACATACAACAATAAAATATCGTTTTAAAAAATTGCAGATGAAATTATACGAATAAAATTTAATGTTCTACCAACATCTTGTAGATTTTATTTATTCATTTACCTTATGTGAGTAGGCTATTTTAAATGTTTTTACAGTTTCTCAAGTGTATGCCTAAATCACAAAATAACCTAATAGGATTAGTTCCCAAAATAATAACTGCTAGAAAAACAAAGGCTATTTTAAAAGGAATATTTTACGCCTAACATTTTGCCTTCTACGAGAAAAAGGTAAACTTTTACTAACATTTTTATGTTTACCCATGACTGTCTATAGTCAGTCAAATAACATTTTATGTTTACAATAAAACATATAATATATTTAATTTTGGAAATTCGTTTAACTCAGGTCAGCGGTTTAACTTCGTTTTTCTTTTCTTTTTTTTTAACGTCCTGCTGTTTTGCACTTTAAGGCTAATGAAGACGGGACCTACAGTTTTAAGTGGAATCCGAACCACAGCCAATGATGTCTGTTAAGAAACCATTTAGAAAATTATTCAGGATCAATGGGAATTGAACCCGGAACTTTTCCATTGATGGTTGCCATGACGATTGATAAAGCTTTCACGCCTTAACAACCACGGCCATCGTGGCTCGGTTCAGCTACGTGATCGAATTATTATGTATACTGATATTATATAGAAGTAAACTTTGTTTTTTGTTTGTTTGTTTGTATGTAGGGGGTAATCTCTGGCACCACTGAACCGATTGAAAAAAATAGTTTTACTAATAAAAAGCTACACTATCCCTGAGTAACATAGGCTATATTCATTTCGATAAAAACCTTTTTTATTTCAATATTTGTAAATTTAGTCGGAAAAAATTCTTAGGTAAGGCCTAGAATGATAAACCAACATATGTATTTGCATTTATTACCATAGCAGCCAATTGAATAAAATGACAGATAATATAGCTGTTTGCTATAATATTTCCATTAACAGCTGATTTCAAAATTTAAAGCAATTATTTTTGTATTTCTAGCTTTTTTGTTAAGGTTTTAAAGTGTAGACCTGAGCCTTGCTGGTTCTTTTAACCATTATTATAACTGCTGTTATCAAATATAAAAAATAATTTAATTTGAACATTTATTATTATTTACCATCTTAGTTTTGAGGTTATTATTATTAATCCTACACCTTTATTATAAACAAAACATAACATATGTTTTTAGAAGGTTCCATTTGGGGTTGGCGTGCGGAGCACGCAGGGGTCTCCCCTATTCCCATATAAAATTGAAAACTAAAAAATAACATTAACATGTTTGTCTATAGCCTATATAGACAAGTAGCCTATATAATATTGCTATTGTCTACTGTAGTGACCAAATATAGACGATGATTGTCTACTATGTTAACAAAATATAGGTGATTGTTTACTATATTAAAACAAAATAGGACATTTGTTACTACGTTGGTGGGAAAACATAATCCATGATGCAACGTTTTTCCGTGATAAGGAGATTCATACATTTCTGTTTACAATCATGTAATAATTTGTGCTCCAATGCTGCGTAACTAAAAACGAAATGTTGAACGTCTGGGACAAGTTCGTCTCAGTTATCATCTCGTGAAGAGATTTACAACTTGACAAAGGCATGCCTTGATTTAATTAAAGTCTGATTAACGAGCTGGGAGTTAAGCATAACCTGAGATGGTGCAACCTGAACCCGAGTTGCGTAAACACAGATATTTAATTAAACTCATATACAGGGTGAACGGTAAGTAATGAAAACTTAACCTAGAACCCATTACTCTGGTAATTCAATCCAAAACATTGTTCTTCAATCCAAGCTATTGCGATGGTTAGTAAATAGGGGTGACACATTATTAGACTCAAAACATACTTTTACTTTCTCACTATACTATAATATAAAGTATAGTGACCGCAAAAAAATCGATGTTGAGATTTTTGTGGAAGTATCCATTTTGGGACCCCCTGAGTCCAAAAAAGTGGTTTTTACAAAATGTCTGTCTGTATGTATGTCTGTATGCATACAAAGCTAGAGCGAAAACTATTCAATCGATTTCAAACAAATTTGCACCAGACATGTCAAGGAGACCTGTATAGAAGCACGAAAAACGATTTTTAAAAAACAACCCCCTTTTTGGCAAAAAACCACTAAAAATCAGTTATTATTTTTAAAATAAAAAACGGCTCTAACGATTTTGATAAAATTTTGCTTATTTGTAGCCTTCGTACCCTATCATATGCAAAAAACCGCATCTTTGTAAACATTCTCGTTTAGCTAATAATAATAATAATAACTGATTTTTTGGGTTTTTTTGGCCATAAAGAGTTTTGTTTTTCAAAAAGTTTCAAAACCTTTTTTCGTGCATCTATACACAGCCCTAATTGACGTGATTGATGCAAATTTGTTCGAAATCGATCGAATAGTTTTCTCTCTAGAAAATAATAATAATATTTCTCAGTTAATCTCCTACTTATGTTTAGGAGACTTAAATTATCTCCTAATAATTTAAATATGTTTGTGAGAAAGTATGTGCCAGTTCCTGGTACCATTTATTTTACATTTTTTGTTGCTACAACCATAGATCTTGAATAATAAAATAATTAGGTTATCCAAATACAATGCTACAACATTTCAACAGTACTTTTACTCGTTATATGTGTGTAAATATCGTTGAAACCGATGCTACATGTCATGTGGTACATCTTTTTCTATAACTTGCCTATACTAGCACAGGAGAAAATAAACGGTACCAGAAACTGGCACATACTTTCTCACAAACATATTTAAATTATTAAACAGATTCACGGTGACTTCATTATTGTAGGAGGGGTAGGAGCAGAGGTGATTTTAAACTAGGAGATTAATTAATAAATATTATTATTGCACGATTGAGTTCCGTGCAAACAGCATTTTTAAATGGAAATGAAATAAGTGTTTTGCCTTGGCCAGGGAACAGTTCAGACCTGAACCTGATCGAGAATATTTGGGCAATTGTAAAAAAGTGATTGAAGAAAGAAAAAATTACAAAAAAAAACGGGCTGTATGCCTAAGAGATTAGAAAGGCTCATCAAAAATAAGGGCATGCATACTAAAGATTAAATGTGTCAAATGTGAGTTTATCTTAATTTTGAATAATTTAAATGTTAAAACCATGTTGAGTCTAATAATTTGTCATCCTCTTACATGCGATAAAATCAAAATCTGTAATACGGTTACCTTACAAATACTCAACAAAAGCAATAAATTTGATCACGCAACTGAACAGCTGACGTGTGTTGAGCTAATTTTCAAAATGTATGTTTTAGGGTTTCAACTATTCGGGAAATTACTAACACGCTAAATAGCTGCCTGCGGGTACGAAATATATTAGTCGAATTTGTTTGCAACTCAACCTCCAGTCTCGGCTCACACACATCTTCGTTCCGCTCGCAGCAGAAAAAACTCGCTTTTATGCATTTATTGAATCAGTTGATGGAATATGCCCCAACATTTCGGTTAACACGTTTCGAGCACAATATGAAAAATCTCCTATTTTGCTAAAATAAAATTAACTATTTAGATGAGATACCCTATTTCCATTCCTTACCAAATCCAAATAAATATTTCCATTACCCAAAATATAAACCCCTCTTGCGTACTAAATCCTAGATTCAATGCATTCAGGTATTAACTTATACTAATTCACTCTTCAGTTCCCAAGACCCTATATTCTATAACACACAAATTGCATAATGAACTACTGAACCGATTGAAAAAAATAGTTTTACTAATAAAAAGTTACACTATCCTTGAGTAACATAGACTATAATTCATTTTCATAAAAACATTTTTAATACGCTTTTATTAGCTTGGTATGTATCTATGTAACGGAATCTTTAAACGTGATTTTCACCCCCTTCAAAACGTCGGATTGATTTGAAACTTTGCACACTTATCAAACACCATTGACAATGCAATAATAATTTTGTTGGGTGTAGTAAGTGAGCACTGATCATGGTCCCCAGAACACGACGTGATTTTCACCCCCTTCAAAAAATCGGATTGATTTGAAATTTTGCACATTTATCAAGGACCGATGACGATGCAATATTAATTTTGTTGGGTATAGTAAGTGAGCACTGATCATGGTACCCAGAACACGACGTGATTTTCACTCCCTTCAAAACATCGGATTGATTTGAAATTTTGCACACTTATCAAGGACCGATGACGATGCAATATTAATTTTGTTGGGTATAGTAAGTGAGCACTGATCATGGTACCCAGAACACGACGTGATTTTCACCCCCTTCAAAACATCGGATTGATTTGAAATTTTGCACACTTAACAAGGACCGATGACGATGAAATATTAATTTTGTTGGGTATAGTAAGTGAGCACTGATCATGGTACCCAGAACACGTTTTCTGGTGTCATTAAAACAAACTTATATACAGGATGATTCACGACGATAAGCAGAAACTTCGGGAGCTCATTAATTTTGTTGGGTGTAGTAAGTGGACACTGATCATGGTCCCCAGACTAAAAAATAAGAAAATAAATAATAGTTTAAAAAACTAAAAAAGTACGCTTTAAAAGCAAACTGAACTAAACATTTGAAAATAATTGTAAAAAAAGCGTGGGGTGCGTTATACTATATTTGTATAATAACTCTACTTTTATAAATATCTACCAATGGAATATTTGTAACATTTGATAAAAAGCACCCCATACTTTTTTTACAATTTTTTTTCAAATTTTTAGTTTGCTTTGCTTTTAAAGCGTATTTTTTTAGTTTTTTAAACTATTATATATATTTCAATATATGTAAATTTAGTCGGACAAAATCATTGGTTAGCCCTAGACTATGAACAAAATTATGTATTTACATTTATTACCATAGCAACCAATTGAACAAAATAACAGATAAAACAGCTGTTTGCTCCAATATTTCCATTAACAGGTGATTTCAAACTTTGAAGCAATTAATTGTATTTGTAATTTTTAAGTTAGGTTTTTATTAAAGTGTACACCTGAGCCATGATGGTTATTTTAACCTTTAATATAACTGCTGTTATAAAATATACGAACTAATTTTAATTATTGAACTTCTAAAATTATTTACCATCTTAGCTTTGGGGTTATTATTAATCCTACACTTTTATTGTAAAGAAAAGACAACATGATTACTTGTATAGAAGGTTCCAACGGCGTTAACGTGCAGAGCACGCGGGGGTTTCCCCTAGTGGTGCATATAAAATAAGATCCGTGTCTGGTTTTAATTTTGGTTTCAACTTGAGAAAGTCTTGACTTAATTAATATCGGATTAACGAGCCTACAATTAGGTTTAACCTGAGTCGGTGCAACCTGAACTGAGTGCTGTTACACATACATCTAATTAAACTGATGGTACAGGGAGGGAAATAAGTCCTGCAACTCTGAATTAACCCGAGTGAGGTAGTACCATGGATTAAAGAAAATACATTCTAACTACACATAGAACTGTTCTTAACCGTAGACAGAAATGTTAATGGCGATTAAAAATATCGGTAAACAGCGTCCATAGTTTGACGGGTCAAATATCACTATTAACAAAGCGTAGGCAATAATTAATTTGCACTACCAATTAATTAAGTTGGACGCTGTTTTACTGACACTCTTTGTTCGTTAGTTTTGATAGTTATAATATTCAAGGGAAAATTAAAAGGGTTTCAATAATGAACTCTTGAAGTTTTTTTATACGAATTTGAAGTTTGTTAGCTTTTTCCATTTAAAATGTTCAAATGGCCGCCATTTAAAAACGAAATATTTTTGTCAAACTAAGTATTTACATTGATGAACGACTAGCAAAATTATTTAATCTGTTAAGCCTTTCTAGAGATGTAAAAACAAGAAACTGCAGCCAACCTGTATAAAAGGCGTTTCCAGACCTGTGTTTATATGTACTGTTTTCATTAGTTTCACCAGAAAAACAAGTCCTGAACCTTTCTCCGTGGGAAACCCTTCATAATTTAGTTGTTGTTATTTCTAGTAGGCCTACTGCCTATATCTGCATATTTTGGAGTGTGGAGTTAAATAGATAATATATTTATGTTTACAATTTTTACCCCATTGTGAACATGCACGACTGTTTCAAAAATATAATTTAAATTAGTCATTATAGTTCACAACATCCTGTAAAAGGTAACAAAATCGCATTTGTGTATTAACTGTCACACGAGCGTTAGATGTTCGATTAACAACAATTCCTAATAGACTTTTCAACTGTTGCACAAACTCATCCCTCGCCTAGGTCGGACTAATTAATTTTACGCTCCAATTAACAAACTACTGTGACCTACATTAATAGAAATAGGAATAACAGCAATAAGCTCCTACAGCATCGAGTGAATCGATTGATCAACGTTACTAGTTAGCGACTAGTCGTAATTTGTTCATAACCGAAAGCTTTTTTATTAGGTTTATTTAGATAAATGTGTATAGTTTAGCCTTGATATACTAACGTGAACCGTAAAATGATTGAAGTCTCTTGCATATAGCTAGGGACAAAAATAACTAAAAATACATTATAACATCCCTAGTACTAATTCAAAACAAGCTGAAAATGAACCTCTTGAATCCCCACGTGTGGTTCCAACTCGGTCGCTGGCTATGAAACTAAACATAATGAACGGTAGACCTCGGCACCAGGTCAGTTGTTTTTCTGACCCCAGTTGTCAACACGTGTTTGCCACCAGGTTTGTGTTAATCATATTGTTATTTTACTTCTCACTTCCAACTCTGACATGTACAATTTTAGTGGTACATTGTTTTCTTCAACACCGGTCTAATATCTCTAGGTTTATGTTCTCTAAGTTTGTAATCGGATAACGGGAGTTGATTTATACTTCCGAAAAGTAATTTATGGATTTTAACACAAATGCTGGCAAATGTCCTAATAGCCAATAATAATCAAACTGAACATCCATCATTAATAATTGATAACATCAAACGAAGAATAGCCTAACTGATTGCTGCTACAATATACTAGTAGATCTTTGAACAGTAGACCTCGCTCGTTGAAATAATAAAAATTTGGTTTTGAGCTTAGGTTAAAAATAGTGTGCCAGTAAGGAAGTAACCACAACTCACTCACAGTCACAGCGACTACATTGACGTAGCACAGGAAAGAGCAAGACAGCAGGTAGCGCGCTCTCTCTCTCACTCTCCATAAAATTATAAGTTTTTATGAAGATATCTAAAGAACAGACGTATAAAAACACCGTTAAAATTAAAAAACTTGGACGATTTAAAAAAATTTAAAGTTTGCGGCCATTTTGTGAGCTTACCGTTAGAGATACGGAAAAAGATCAAGAAAACAATTTTGTAGAACATCAAATTTGCTACCCGATAAATGTTATTAGTGTTTCAATTCGACTTACGGTTAAGCCACAAACTGGCTTTGGTAAAAAGCTTAGACTGAGAGAAACAGTGCGGCCCCCATTTTTATTTTATTTAATGGGTGCAAAATTAAAAATGGGGAAAAAAACATATATATTTATGGCTTGGCCTAAGAATAAGGAACATTATTGCAAAAAATCATGACAATCGGTCAAGGCGTTTGGCCGTAATCGTAAGACATATAGACATACAGACACGTCGACGAAATGCCCAACGGTTTGGCTAAAACGGAGACCTCGCTTCGCTTGGTCAATTATGGTATATTTATATAATTAGCGAATTTCCATAGGAAAGATGAGCTATGCAATGACCCTTATGGTGAGACCTAAGGTCAGGAAAAGAAAGTATGCACCAATCATGGTTCCCAGAACACGTTTTGGGGTGTCATTAAAATTTGTTTTAAATTTGGTACTCACGTTGGTTGTCTAAGTCGCATGGATGAGTTAAATGCCAAAAAAATCTAACAAAAAAAGTTTGTTGAATGGAAGTAACTGTTTTTTTGAGAATTTTTGTACTCAAATGAAATCTTTTTTGGGTTTTATGTAAAGAAATAGATGAAGGACATTATTCTGTACATTTTTTCACACGACCTTATATAGCTTGCTTGGTCCCAAAAATGAATGAAATCGTAAAATACCATACAAATACCGGGTACACTTGGGGGATTTTACCGTGTGGGATCTTCTGATCCGAAGACGGAGCGAAGCGAAACAGTCCATAACCCGAGGCCGGAAGGTCGAGGAGCAAACTCACAAAGCCAGGTTTCCACTGCGCGTCAGTCGGAGCTGGATGCTTTTAAGCGCAAACAAAATCTACTAATATATTTCGTGCACATAGGCAGCAATTCAGCTCCATTGTGAGTAGGCCAATTTCCAAAATTGCTGAAAAATATAAACTTAATTTTGGAAATTTGCTAAACTTCCGTCAGCGGTTCAGCTGCGTGATCGAATTATGTTTACTTTCCAGAACAAACTATGTTTCACCAGTCAGGAATCATCAGAACGCAGACAAAATGAAAATGGACGGCCACTCACTGTGACAAATTGTTGTATTAACGTGTTTTTCATGTAAGTTTAAATGTAGGCTACATTTTTAATAATGTTTTAAACTAGTAGTTAGTGTAGTGTTTAAGTGTGAGTAGGTGCTCTGATGATTAGTACCTCACAGATAGACGAAACAGTAGTATACATAGATTATTTACACTTGAGATTGCCCAGGCGAGTATACAGTATTTAATTAAATGTCAATGATAACAAATAATAGCAAACTGGGGTTCAGTTTGTACCGAGTAAGGTTATACTTAATTGTCAGCTCATTAATCAGGCTTTAATTAAATCAAGGGATGCTTTGATAGTTGTAAATCCCTTCAAGAGCTGATACACGAGGACTATCTTATCTCATACTTGCCATCGGTGATAAATATGTCACTTTTAGTTACTTACTTCACCTGCCATAGAATATAGTCTCAGTAGTAAAGCCTGGATCATTCACATTTCAAAAGGTGAAAAGAAAATTAACAGACAAGGATAAGAAAATAGTATATCTTTATTTACTAGTTAAAAACTAGCTATTTATTTAAGGTTTTCAGAAAATAGTAGCCACGGCACAAATGGAAGTCTAGCAATTACATAGCATATATTTCCGTAAGCGGCTTTGTTCTGACTGACTGACATAGAACCATTGTAAAGCAGAAACTGCTTATGATAAACATTTGAGGATAATGTGCAATTGTGCTGTGTGACTCTTGCTAAGGTCGGGAGTGTTCAATGAGTACCAATCATGGTCCCCAGAATACGTTTTAAGGTGTAATTAAAATTTCATACATGTATGTTAGTACTCTAACGGCCGCATTTTACGTCCAGTTTGGACCAAATTTGGCACAAACGTTGATTTTCTAAGTTGCTCAGATGAATTCGTTGCCAAAAAAGGCTAGATTTTCACTTTTTTCATAGAACATTTTTGGAGTTTTAGCTATAGGCCTATCTATATATATAAAATCCAAATACAACTCACTGACTCACTCATCACGAAATCTCAAAAACCACCAAACGGATTGGAATGAAATTTGGTATGTAGCTTCCTCTAGGGACGTGGATGCTCGCTAAGAAAGGTTTAAAAAGAAATCGGAATTTTAGGGGGTGTTTAGGAGGGTTAAAGTTACTAAAAATCCCCATAAGAAATACATAGTACATAAAATATGTATTGATCTTTTTCTTTTGGTTAATATACATTTAACTTTGATTTGTCTATACGTGCAAAGCCGGATCGGGCCAGCTAGTAGGAGTATATAGCAGTGTAGGATATTATTCTGCACATTTCGTTTTTTTACAAAACCTTATAGCCAATATGGTTCCCCGAAAATTTACGAAAACCTAAAATACCATAAAAGTACCCGGTTAAAATCTACGAGAGGTATCAAACCCCCGCTTCTGATCCCAGGCCGACAGCCGTGATGCGAACTCGTGGACCGCATTTGTCTGCTGCGGGCAATCCGAATCAGTCCGTAATCCGAGGCTGAGCACAGCGAGTTTTGACGCAAAACAACGCGTGAGCCGAGGCTGGAGTATAAGATGCTAATATGTTTCGTACACGCAGGCGCTAATAAACGCCTTCGACAAATTTCCCAAATAGTTGATTGAAACCCATAAAACCATATTGTGTTATTGAGATGAGGCGTTGTATGGGCAGCTTGATTTGGTCGCAAACACATTGTGATTGTTCAGACAGGTGCACTGAGTGGGTTACGATAAAGGTCAACATAGAGCACTGTATGGTTATCCAGAAAGAAGCCAATACAGAAGACGATCGTGATCGTGACAGTTGTAGAGCCGGTCATGTGTAGATGATTTCAAAGTAAACGATAACTAACCATAGTGTTGCGTAAAAAACTGAATTTAAAATATTTTTAGTTAAAATCGTTGATTTAATTAGGTCTTGATGAAAATGTACGATCTTTTTCTCAAAATCTATCTCATGTCTTTGAGTAAAATTTTTAAATGTAGTCTCTGTACATTTACCATGATGAAAATACCTAACGGCATATAAACAGTTATATATAGTTTCTTGTTTGTAGACTTAGCCTAACAACAGACGAGACACCAGTGTACTGTGCACTAAATGTACTACCAATTAAATGTGCATCAACAGATGAGACACTGAGTAGCGCGCTACCAGATTCTGTGGCTCTACGGTGTCTCTCCCTGCGAGAAGCTAGGACACCGGACAGTGTCCCGTACACCAGTGTCTCGTCTGTAGACTTGGGTAGTTTCTTCAAAAGAACCAAGTAAAAAAAAACAATTTTACAATAATCATAAATTATAAATACCCCGACAATATCAACTAAACGGCACCTTTCAAACAGAAAAATAAATAAAAATCTGTTAATCCGTTTGGTTGCTACGATGCCACGGACATACACACTCGTTAAACTTATAACACCGATCTTTTTGCGCGGAGCTTTTAAAAGTAAACTAGAAAAGAGCCGACGATCTTCAAACGGCTGAACAGTTTTTCTTGAATCATAGCTAAGAACACGTTTGATCAAGTTACTTAAGAAATCGGTTCATCCGTTTGGGAGCTACGTTGCCAGAGACAGATACACATGTTAAACTTATATCACCCCTATTTTTGCGTCGGGTGTTAAAAATATACATTTTAACTTCTATCCTCAAAACAAGTCATATACCGTAGCCTACATTAGTTCTACAACACTTTAAACTTAATATTTTGAAGTTATATTTTTTCTATTGTGTATCAAATCAATCTACTCTTGATCTTACTAGTATAACAAAAACTTAAGGAAACACCTTACAGCGCCTGAAATTCCAAATAAGTATAATTTCAAAACAACTCCCCAATGTTTAAGTATACAAAGAGTTTCGTAATTGACTCATATCATGCAAATTTCAAACAGTTGAGGCCGTTTATTAAAAAAACTCCCCTTTTGGTGTCTTCCCACCCCTAAAATTTCCACTTCACTTTCGGTTTTACGAAATTTATTCAATTCCAGATGTTACCCACCCGCCTGGTGCCATGTATTTACATATAAACATATCTCGACCGGAATATATTTTTTATTTCGCATTGGTTTTTTATTGTTTTGGAGAATTAATTTATAACAGTAAATTCACACAATGAAAATAGCCAAAATCATTGTTTTGTTTTAGGTTAAAAGTGTTTCAGCCTACAGTGTCAATTAATCGGTGGGAGGATTAGATGAATATTTCAAATGATTACAGCTCAGTTACTTTTAGTTTGAATATAAAAATAAAATGCATACCTCTATGAAGTAATATTCTGTATTTAACAATCAGTTTTATAAGTATTTTTTACAGTTTCTATCTAGGGAAAAAGCTACTTTTACGGGCTGTTTAAAAAGATGGACTACACTGCGTGTTTGTTGCATCATTTAGCCATACAGGAAACAAATCTAATACTCATACATCCTAAAACGCTTCGTTCTCAGGCTTTGTTTTTTACTAATTGATGTTTATCTTTGGAACGATTCAACCGATTGATTCAAAACTTTACACAACCCTTAACTACATAAACACCTTGTTAATGTAAAATAATTCGATGACGCAGCTGAGTTCAGTGAACTTCCAAACTTAATTTTATACGTTTTAGGGTTTCAACCATTTGGGAAATTGGTCTATTCATGAAGGCGCTGAATAGCTGACTGCGTGTACGAAATATATTAGCAGTCTTAGCTGTACTAGCCGTCCAAAAACATCAACTCCGGTGCAACGCTCGGAAAGTTGATTCAACCCGCATGACAATAAACATGATGTTACCAGTAACGGTAGTAGTATGACTATCTCCTGTAAGACCTGCACTGCACGGAGAACGTGGAATTGAGTGTAGTCCTGGAGTTAAAATAGCAAAAAGAGTTATTTTGTAACTGCAGGACTAACGGACGACACGACTCGAATTTTGTTTGCAATCACATATAAGTCCCATTTGTTCCTTTATTGAGATATTTTTATGAAGTAAGTAGGTTGGTTTTATTTAGGTACTAGTAAGTCACCATTCAAAATAAAAGGCAAATTAATTAGATGCACATCAGAAATACGTAATTAAAAAATATATATATACTTCAAATCAACACAATTTATCCAGGCCTACCTAACTACGCTCAGGGAGATTTTCAACTCGTTAAATTTGTACAATTATAAGGATTACTAGCTGTAGGCCTATTTAATTTGTTAAAATTAAATATTTAAATAATATATATTATATTTTAAGTAAGATAACAAAATTAATATTTTTTAATAGATTTTTATTTCACATTGACATATTAAAAGTGAATGTTTTAAATATTATAAAACAGTCAAAATGTTGTACAATTTAGATATGATTTTATAAAACAGTAGGCCTATTTGTAATTTTTTTTAAATTTATATACGTTATTATATATAAAAATAAAGATAACAATATTATCTGTAATGTATTTTTATTTTTATATATAAATTGAATTAGAAGTTAATAATATTAGGCCTATAATAAAGAAATTATTATCGTTTATGTTTATATTTTAAACAAAGATGTACGAATGTTTCCGAAAATAAACGGTGGGTATCTCTTCTTTATATTTGTATAAATAAATATATACTGATGTTAAAAAGTTGAGTTTATATTAATCTTATAACCTCAAAGCAAATCTTTTAATAGCATACATTAGTTCTAGGTATAACTCATATTTAATAAAAAAAAATTCAACAAGAAATTATATTACTGATTAAAGTTGTAAACATAACCCCAAAGTGTAACCTACGCTACGTTTTGTTTATTACAGATGATGAGTGGAATCAGCTGTTATATTACATTGTTACTCACGTACGTAAGAAGGACACTTACTTTTATAGAAGTTGATAGTCTACAACATACCGAATTCTGAGATTTGTAAATGTAATTTTTTAAATCTATTGTAATAATTCTATTTGATTGATCATTTTACTATATAAATCAATACTGAGCTTCACTTTTGGGATGACATATTTGACAGAATGGGACACAAATTATTCTCTAAACTAACACGTATATTTACTCAAACGCGTTTCAACGACAAAGTCGCCATCTTCAACGATGGACGAAATACAACAATCAAACCACAACTAACCTAGCATATGTCAAGCCACGTATTTACACAAAACTAAATGGGCGTGGCCTGCAGCTAATTTCCACTAGAAGGCCTGCATCATTATAAATAAACTAAAGTTAACCATATTACTAATACAATATTACTGCAATAAAACTTTAACACAGAATCTCAAAACTAAATCGATTATTAACTCAAACGCGTTTCAACGGCTAAGTTGCCATCTCAGTTGTGTACGAGCTGCAATAACCGAACTATAACATTAAAGCAGTTATAAGTTTGTATAAGTTATAAGTTATGTAATAATTTTGTATGTTTATTGAATAAAATAAAATATTTGAATACATGTGAGTCGTCTATTATCAAACTCGGCTATCTCCACCCTGGACGTTTTTTCAGGACAGCTGAAAAACTTATACTTATTGTTAGAACTACATCAGAATCGTAATAATGGTTTGAAAAAATCACACAAAAATCACAAATTGTGATTTAATACTTAGTTTTGCTGTTTTGTTTATTGTTTACAAGAAATAATAGTTTGTAATTTGGAGATAGCCATGTTTGATATTAATTTTGGGAGATAGTTGTCTTTGATGCCAATTTATGGAGTTTTCTTATGTTAACATCAGGTTTTTAACTAAATCTGATGAGTCACGTGACTGTTTACCGTTCTCCCATTGGCTGTTGTAGATAGTTGAGTCTGATCGTTGTGGAGATAGTCGAGTTTGATACTAATACGGATTTTTAAACGCAATTTACTAGGGTTTTAGTTGGATTTGAAACTAAAAAACCTTCCATTATTGTGCAGAACATGCCAAACAATATGTCTGCACCTTTAACTCAATTTGACCAAAAAGTGGAGATAGCCGAGTTTGATACTAGACTACTCATGTTTTCTTTTTATTATTATTGTTTTGTGGGTAGGAACTTTTCACTCTGCATTGTTTTCTTTTGATAACTAGTAAGGTGAACATTAAATTAATACTGCCTTTGTAGAAGACTAATTAACCATAGGAACTGTAACAAGATACTCGCTCCACTCTTCTCCTACGTAATATGTAGATGCACATTAATCAGTGTCTAATTAAGTGAAGCCATACGTTTGTTTTAAATTGAAAACATTTTAACAACTCTGCTATTAGGTTTAATGTATACTGTATACTACATTCTAAGTAGAGTTTGTCGTAGACCTATGTTTGTTACTATTCAATTAACGGAACTATTTCTCCGATTATAATAACATGAGCTTGTCATGTGTATTTTATCATACGGTATGCGCAAAAATAAACTGTACTGATATTAAAACAGCTGTGATTGGTTTTTAAAACAGCTGATTATATATTCGATTGTTGCCAGGCCATGGAGCTTATTATTACTTTCTTATTTGAGGTTAGTTAACGCTGTAATAATTCTTACCACTCTAGAGAAAGTTTTTATCGCAGAGCATTATTTCACAGAACAGTTCGTTCCGGTTTACCTAGTTTAATGCGAAATGCTGTAGAGTTTCAGGAACTATTTCACAAACAGCCGCCAGGTTATGCCGTAGTGATAAGTGTTGTTGACTAGTTCCGCCGTAAAGATAGTACTTTGTCCCAGGGATTGTAGGCCAACCAAAAACGGTCACTAAAAATGAAAACCTCAGTAGACTTCTTCAGCAAGTCCTAAAGCCTCCGAAAATATGCCTTCGTAGGACATCCTTGAACATGAACACCAGTAATACGTCTTTTTAGAAGTATGTTTAAAATTAAGAACATCAAAACTAGTCAACTTTGAAATGCAAGGAGCAGAAAAGACAGAGCAACACTCACCCAATTTTTACATCATAGACGGAAGTTACTGGAATGTGCGGAATTTATTTTTATATCTATACTATTATATACAATCTAATGGTGTCTGTCTGTGTGTGTGTGTTACTTAATTACGTAAAAACTACTGGATGGATTTGAATGAAATTTGGCACACATATAGATCATGACCCGGAATGAGACATAGGCTAGAATTCATTTAGACTTAAGGGTTTAAAAAAACCCCTAAAACAATAAATATTTATTACTACACTTCCATCAGGACTAGAGAGCTTGAAATTTGTACATTTATTTCTTACAAGATCTAAAAAGTAAACCATATTTGTATTTTTTAGTGTTCTGCTAATGGGTGAAAATATAACAACCCCTAAAACAATACAAATTAATTATTATACTTCCCATTAAGCTAGAGAGCTGGAAATTGGTACATCTATTTCTTACAATACATATATAATATGTAGATCATATTTGCATTTTATAGCGTGCTGCTAAGGGGTGAAAATGTAATAAAACCCCCAAAACAATAAAAACTTATTACTATGCGGTGAATACCGTGTGTGGAAGCCACGGGTACCTGCTAGTATGTATATATGTATCTTGTAGGAAATAAATGTACCGAATTAGCTCTGCAACTTTCAAAAAGTATAACAATTTATATTTATTACTTTATGATTTATCAACGCCGTTTTCTACCCTGAAAATTACTTATAAAATTCGAATTCAAACACAAAATAGATCTTTCTTTCAGAAATATCAAAGTTGGATTTTATACTGTAAAAAAGGTTGATGTTTACAAAAATGTAAAACCCCCAGGCCATACGAAATATACACCTTTTTAAAATTAGATGTTAAACACCTGTTTATCTTTACTAGAACCCGAGAAATCCAGATGTTTCTAGATTTTTGATCTACCCTGACCAGATTCAATAGCAAAAGTTTATCTACACAATTTAGTTGTTATTTTTGAAGAGAAAACATCTTTAGGCGTACCGAGCACTTTTTGGATGAGGTAAATTATACCAAATCGCGATCTTAAAGTAATACGTTATCGATTTCTTTCTTTATTGTTTTACAAACGTACTAATATAAAACAGACGTTTAATGTGACGTTCATGTTTTTAAATGTTTAAATGTGTTACCTTGCTTGCTATGGTAATGAATGTAAATGCATAAAGAAAAGCGTGTTGTTTCAGTATAGGTCTAATCTAAATTTCAGTTTTTTAATCATTATTTTACTATAAACAATCATATTTATGATATATTTTAGATTTCAATATTAAATAAAAATAATGATCAAATTTCTGATTAAACCAATACAACCAGCGATGTATATTCATGGCAATTTTCTCTGCCGGCAGTCCCACGACTGCTTTTTTTGGGTAACGATTTTACTCATAACAATAAATGTAACTCAGGCACCTTCTGAATGGATCTCGGTCGGATCTCGGAATGGAGAACAACTGTGTTAACAAAATATGATAACCGTGAAATGTTACATCAAAACTTAAAATGAAGAAAAGTCCTAAATATGTACTTTAGATGGATTATAATGATACAGCTTCTCTCAAATTTTTTTTAGTTTCCGTGTGAACTGTGTTTAGCTTGCACTATGGTGGTTATTACTTCAACTTGTTGCTTGTGGAGGAATAGTAGAAAAATGAGATATCCATAAATGTTTAATGTATCAGAAAAATCTGGGTTTAATAACACATCCTTACTCATATACATTGCCACGCATGGGTGCTTTTGAACGTGTACAGTCAGGGTTACGCCTGTAACCTTCTAGATTCCGCCTTCTTGAAGTTGCTCTACATTTGCTAGCGGAAGAATAAAACGTACACAAACTCAATGCTAATAGTGCATAACTCCGCCACTTGGAGAGCTGCCGTCAACTCAGAAATATGTTTTCACTCCTGCCGAGCCTGAAAGACACATTAGGTAAACGACACGACTTTCCACTTTCCTTTCCCAAACTTTTAATCCGATAAATATTCTACTGCACATCCATCTGTCACGAACTACACGTAATGCGAGCTACATAAATACTAGATGGAAGCTTTGATAAATATTTTTGTTTAAATAATTTCCTAAAAGGCTCCTTCTTGCACACGGACAAAGCGCAGTACGACATCCAGTGGATTGTAAAATAACACCATTAATTTTCATTCGGGTCGAGGCAGTAAAATACCGGAGGATAGTGCGAATGTTTATTTCAATTTACATAATAGAGAAAGATATACGCTATTTCACGGCAGCAGTATTTTAATGATCACGGATAAGCCTTTGGCAACGCTGTACGGGCTATAACTGCATTAATTGGACGTAAACTGATTTGTTACGGCTTTTGGTGATTATAACAAATAATCGTGAACAATGTAAAGTAACGTATGTCGGGATAATAGAAGGGCAAATCGTAATACAAACGAGTTTTGAAATGATAATAAACGGTGGAATGGTAGAACGACAAATAGGTTTGCTGATACATTGACTCGCATTAAAATTAAGTACATGCTTTTATATAAAATTATTAATTTGGTCAAAATGATGTGTATAACATATTCATTTAGGCTTCTATCAACAATAAAACCTTTTTTTACAATACATTTTTAGTTTGAACCATATTTAATTTATTTAAAAAATTATTGGATTACGCAGATGAACCGCTGACGTGAGTTGAGCGAATTTATAAAATTCAATTCATATGTTTTAAGGTTTCAACCGTTTGGGAAATTGTTCTACTCACGAAGGCCCTGAATAGCTGCTTCTATGTAGTAGAGTTTGTTTACACATCAACAATAACTTCGTTTCTATCGCAACGGAAAAATTTGCTTTGCTAGTTTGCGCTTCGACCTTGCCGCTTATGGAATGTTTCGCTTCGCTTCCCTTGTAGCGGACAAACTCACGGACCCGGCAGTCTTCCTCGTGTCAGAAGCTTCCCACACTGTAAAATCCCTCACGTATATTTGATCCGGGTACTACTGTATAATGGTAATTTAGGTTTTTATCTAATTTGGGGGAACCAGACGGGCTATAAGGTAGTGTAAAAAAAACAAAATGTGCAGAATATATTTAGGGAAAATAAATAAAACATACACACAATAATTTTAGGTTAGACCTGGACTGAAAACCCAACATTTTATGTTTATTGAATGTATTTACAATGAATGGACATTTAACTGTGTTTACCATCTTAGCTTTGATGTTATAATTAATTTTACACTTTTACACTATTATAATAACATTAATCTTATGAAACAGTAGATATTTGTTTAAAAACAAACTAATAATAAACGGCAATTGAAAGATTAAAATTATGTGTGTATATTGCCGTTAAGGCTGGTAAAAGAACTGAAGAAAATGGTGCGATGAACTTCGTTCCTGACGGGGGTCCCATGACCGCACACATTTACTTTAATCTATTTTTTTAAATTGCGGAATTAGATGAATTTCATAATGTTTTGGATAACAAAATGCTCATACATTTACAACCAATGTTTGATAGCTAAACAATGTAAAACTTATTGTATGGACTTACATTTGACATGTAGCTCGACAAGCTCAAACCCAAATTTGACTTGTTTTTCATAACACGAAATGTAATTTTTCTTGTTTAATGGTACATGATGAAGTACATCTTCGGCTATTTTATCAAAATTAAAACTATTTGAAAAATACACTTGTAATGCATTAGTTACTAAAATCATGTAAATCTGAGACATAAAGTTCAACATTTATTTTTCATTGGGTGATTTGATACGTAATAATCCTATTCTTTATATGGCATAAGTTTGGCATAATATTTTTATTTCAGTTCCAACTACGCCATTGTCTATCAAACGCCTAATGAACATTAGTCATTTGTTGCCGCGTTAATTCGCCAAAATCGGATTTCATTCACAAAACCTAAACACAACTCTCTGTGACTGCGAACGCAGACCTGCCAACCCTAAAATACAAGAGCAGTCATTTGCACCCAATTAATACATCGCTATGCAACTTTAACAGTAAACGTGTAGGGGAGTCTTTTTAACAAAGCATAGCAGACTGTTTGATAATAGTGAATTAAACATTAATTAATTAATGTTGATGAAATAATACTTCAACACATAACCTCACGTTTAATACGTTTATTGACTCGAACGCGTTTCAACGACAATACCGTCATCTTCCGTGATGCACGAGTTACAATAGCGAAACTATAACCTACGTAACAGTGTGTCACCTGTATTTGTGCAAAACTAAAACAGTGCGTGGCCTAAGCCTAATTTACAATAGTAAGGCGTAAGGCCTCGTTATTCTAACTAACAAAACATTAACCTTAAAAAAAGTTATATTTATATCCAACAATACACATATTATTACACTTACATATAATTTTGTATAGCTCTACAAATCAAGAATATGTTTACAAGCAAGTACTAGTAACGAAAAGCATCTGCAATAATAAGGTTATGCGTGGAACAGATGCTAGTCATCTACCTATTTAATTAAATTTAAGACTATGCGAATAATTAAATACAGTACTACACCAGCTTAAAAAATAATATTATTCTTGGAGACCTGGCCCTGGTAAAAAAGAATATGTTTATAAGTGAATATTAGAATGGAAAGCATACGGTTGTGAAGCTTCTACTTTAAGGATAAGGATATGCTTGGAGATCGATATGTAACTTAAATATCAAAATTCAGTAGGTGAGTCTTTCTACTACATGCAACAAAGTAAATCAGTCTTTTCGAAAATAAACTGATAGTAAGTTAATGTTTTTTTAACAACACACTTGACTTAAACCTAATTATAAGTAGAACAACAGGATTACCAGGATGAACTTGACACAATTAAATATATCGCTACAAAAAATGGATACAAAGCCTCTATAATTGACAAGTTACTCATAAAACATATAAATAAATCTAAAAGACCTCTGAAAGAGAAAACTAAGTCAATCTTTGTATCAACAGAAAATGGTAGCATTCTTCCCAAGGTAATCTCATCCACTTTCAAAAAAATCAACAGAACAATCGCCTTCCGCACGAGTAATAATATCAAAAAAGTACTCCAAACCCAAAAACCAAGACCGTTAGAAAATCAAACGGGCGTCTATAAATTAACGTGCGATAGCTGTGATAAAATCTATATAGGCCAAACGGGAAGAGCGTTCAAAGTTCGTTTCAAGGAACACCTGCCAAAAAGGTCTGTTTCGGGTAACAAGTCTAATTACGCGCGTCACTTAATAGACGAAAATCACAGTTACTCAGATTTTGGAAAAAACCTTAAACCAATAAAGATTTTCAGTAAAGGCAAATTTATGAACGCTGTGGAAGAATTTGAAATTTACAAGGCTTTCAAAGAATTAAGCAAGAATAACGAACACCGATTATTATACTACCAGCTAAATTTCTATTCGAACACCCTATATTTTTTTTATTATTATGACACAGCGATACGAATTCAAATAGCCCGCGGCAAGTAATTGTAGGGGAGAGTGGGGTAAGACCGGGTGGTGGGGTGAGACCGGGTACCTTAATTTTGAACAAACTTGTGTTTTCTACCGGACAGTGATGGAACTACATTGTACAAGACAAGGTAAAGGAGCGGCCAATACGGCATCTCCGTAGCACCGATCAGACAGCGTCAGCATTTGTAAATTTGTTTTTTTAATACTTTCTCTCCAATGTTTACTGATTTTCTAACGAGTTTTGTTCAAGCACTTTAAGAGTTAGGATAAAATTTAAAAAATTCCCCATAATTACATGTTAAATCGGTTATTATTCTGTATAAAACATTGTTGAAAAGGTTTTGTATTTTTTAAATAATATTCTGTTTGCATTACCTCTACACTCGGGGTAAGACCGGGTACTGCCTACGGGGCAAGACCAGGTAGTACCCGGTCTTACCCCACAATAATTCTCAATGGCCTAATGTCGGCTAGTTGAGCGTCCCGGGAGTGGTGTCACTATTCATCAGGTTGTTAAACTCTTCGGTGCAGCATTTCTCCGAGCAGGGAATATGCGTACTGCGGTAAATTGTTTTAAATACATAGGGATTTATCCTTTAACAATACAGAAATGAAAAAACTACACGCGCCATCAAAAACTACAGACAGTCTAATATCAAAAGATAACCTAGCTTCAAATTAACGGGAAATATTTTCTACTTCGCAACTTGAAACTTGAAAAAGCTAGAAATCTGGAGTCCGGTCTGGACCACGAACTTCTCAATATAGATAAACCTACAGAGGATGAAAATATTCCTGAACCAAAACAAACCTGCTGCTCAAAGAATTTGGGAGTTAAGCCATTAAATAATGTAATAATTGGATCTTCGTCTTTTGCTGTTTCCCCTAGAGACGTAATGCCAACACCTCATGTCAAAAGGAAGAAGATTGAAAAAGTCGATAAAATAAAAGGAAAAACAGTCATTTTAGCAACATCACCATATAAACATAAACTAGAAGTTTTAATAGAAGAAAAAAATAATGAAGAAGAGCAAACATTTTCAAGAAAGAGAACACTTTTTGTAGAAGAATTAAAAAAAAAAAAAATATGAGAAAAACAATAAAATGATTCAGAAAAAATGTAAATAAAAGCCTAAGACTGGAACCAAATATGAAGATTATTCTGATAAATCAGATCTGGAAACTAAATCTGATACCACCTACACTGCAATGATTTATACTCCAACTCCAAAGATGTGAGCTATCATGTCTGATTTTTGTTCTTAAATGTTGTATATAAATAAGTAAATAAATAATTTTCTTTGTTTTTTATAAACAAATATATTATTTTAGATTTTTTCATAATATTAACATGGGCACCCGGTCTTACCCCACCAGTGGGGTAAGACCGGGTGATTTGTCTTTTTTCACAAAATTTATTACAATAAATGTATTATTGTAGATTAACAATTTTAACGAACATATTATTACAGCCATATAGTTCGTGGGTATTTATATTAAAGTTGGATTTTATAAGTTGAATAGTTTAGCTTCAGTAAGCCGCCAAGTGTTAGCTACCCGGTCTTACCCCACTTTCCCCTAGATTAGAGCGTGGACTGATAGCGTGCAGTCAGTCGATGTCCGGTTGCCATAAGATGCGCACCAACGTACTGTGTTTTTTAAATGTGTTGTGTTTTGTATGTTTTTATGTGTTTTATTAACAATTTGACAACCTCTATAAATAGAGTGTTTTTCTGAAGATGGGATAGACGTCCCGAAACGCGTCAAGAACAACAACAAAAAGAGGTCACTGACGGAAAAATAAAAGGTATTGTACTTTATTATACTAATTATTTATTCAAAAAAAACTGGTACGGAACTTAAAAATATCTTTCATTTTACAATTTAATAGCAGTTAAACAATAATAATTAATGGTTATTAGAACATTCACAATTATTGAGTAGTAGTGATCGATTAACCTTTAAGTAGCAGTCCTAGGCCAAAACATTACCCTAAATAAACTGAAGTGCCATTTGATAAAACTGTGTTGTTTTCAATGAAAATATCCTTATTTTTCAATTCTACAACTATACAATATTATATAGTTTGTTATGAAAACAACCCCATTGTTCGAAAAAAACTTTTAAAGCCAAATATAATCATTTATTTCCCAGCAATAACATATAAATATATATATAAACTTGTATTCAGAGTGTAAATACAAAGGTTTATTAACACAGATAAAAGCGATCTCTAGTGTTACAATCAGACTTTATTGCCGAGAATTATGATACGTTGTCATGACAACAATGTCTGCATTATTAAATTTAGTTATTGTTGGCGCTCAAATATTCCAATTGCTTTGTTAATATGTTTTAACGGGCATTAAAGCTCAGCTGTTGTATTGTTAGTGCATTACCTGCTTTCTGAGGTCTACATTATTCGTTTAAAATCTGTTATGAGTAATTTAGTAAAGAAAGAACGAGTAGTAAGAATCTGGTTTTAACACTTCTTTCAAATAGTGCACTATTCCCATTTTATAAATTTTTTGTTCGGTCATTTGTCTATAAAGAAAATTATACAGTACGTATTGGGGGTATAAATCAGCCCTCTTTATCAAGTGAAAAAGTAAAACTAAACTAGATAAAGCTAGCCTTATTGCCTTGGTCATTTGTCATCCCTTGTGTGTGTGTGTCTGGTGACAGTATTCTGTTTGTATTTAGTTTCTAATTTTTCTTGACATCTCAGTTCTAGTATTCTAGTTCTGAGTTTCTCTTTATTCTTAACTGTAATATTATTTTTAGGTTGGACAACTAACATAGGACTAGTCTAATAGGTCTGTGTTTCAATCTAGTTTATATTTGTGTTAGTTTTTCGCATGATTATGATGATTTATTTAAACGCTCTAAAGGGAATTTATTACTTTCTTTAAAAAAATAATGATTTAAATAAAAACTGATTTACACCACGTTTTTAAAATAGATTAAAAAGTATGAAATAATTTCTTCTATCTTTATGCGGATTCCTAACCCCATAAAGATTGTCCTGAAAATGTTTGATTGTGAATTTTTAATAGCTACGAAAATACTTGTAACATATAAAAAAAATAGTGGTCCACAAGCAATAGATACCTAACTCGCTAACAATTTTACTGTACTGCAAATGATATGAACTTTTGTGCGAGTTTTTTTAACTTAATACACCCATTGCATTATATGTTGCATACGACCCACGTTTTTTTATAGTTATTAAAATTTCACTATCGAAAATTTTAGGAAGATATGTATTGTGTTAGGGGTTGTAAGGGGTTATAAATCTGAATGGGGCAGGGAGAAATTATTTTATACTTTTTAGCTGGTTTTAAAACGTGGTATTCAAAATTTTTTATTTGATACATTTTTTCTACTTTTTAGTCTCGAGTGTGTAACATTTTGAAATCTATTTTAAACATCTTGATGAGTCTATGACAAAGACGTGCGGTTAATTTCAGATTTATTTAAGTTTCTCTTCACCTGCTCATATCTGAAATAGAACATTCTTAATACCTTCCACCCAATAATATATCAATCCTGAAAAATAAAATACATTGATTGCAAAAATTGTACCAAACATACAGACTGATTTAATTTTTGCATTCTCATCCAGTTCTGAGCTGTATTTAAAGCTTCAAGTCTCTAGCTCAATGGGAAGTTAGTTTAAAATCGATTGCAAAATTTGTACTGAACAGACAGCCACGAAATCTTGTTCTGAGCTATGTTTAATGTTTCAATTCTTTAAATCATAGGAAAGTTAGTTTAAAATCGATTGCAAAATTTGTATCGAACAGACAGCCACGAAATCCTGTTCTGAGCTATGTTTAATGTTTCAATTCTTTAAAGCATAGGAAAGTTAGTTTAAAACCGATTGCAAAAGTTTTACCGAATAGGCACCCACGAAGTCCAGCTGTGAGATTTGTTTAAAGTTTCAATTCTCTAGCTCAACGGAAAGTTAGTTTAAAATCGATTGCAAAATTTGTACCGAACAGAAAGAGACGAAATCCTGTTCTGAGCTATGTTTAAATTTTAAATTCTTTAATTCATCGGAAAGTTAGTTTAAAATCAATTGAAAAATGTTTACCGAACAGGGCACCTACGAAATCCAGCTGTGAGATTTGTTTAAAGTTTCAATTCTCTAGCTCAACGGAAAGTTAGTTTAACATTGATTGCAAAATTTGTACCAAACAGACAGTTACAAAATCCAGTTCTCAGCTATGTTTAAAGTTTAAATTCTTTAGCTCGTCGGAAAGATAGTTTAAAATCAATTTCAAAATTATTACCGAACAGAAAATAAAAACAGAAAGACAAAAAAGCGAGTTCATATGATTTTGTCATCCAGTTCTGAGCTACGTTTAAAGTTTCAATTATCTAGCTCAACATAAAGTTGTTTAAAATCAATTGCAAAATTTGTACCAAACAGACAACCACGTACTCCAGTTCTGGGATTATGCTTAAAGTTTCAATTCTCTTGATCAACGCAAAGTTAGTTTAAATCGATTAAAAAATTTGCACCGAACAGGCAGCCACGAAATCCAGTTCTGAGGTATGTTTAAAGTTTCAATTCTTTTGCTCATCGGTAAGTTAGTTTAAAATCGATTGCAAAATAGCTGTGTTTAAAATCTCTAGCTCAATGGGAAGAAGTTAGTTTAAAATCAATTTCAAAATTATTACCGAAGAGACAAAAAAAAAATAAAAAAAATAAAACAGACAGACAAGAAAGCGAGTGCATATGACTTTAAAATCCAACATCCAGTTCTGAGCTATGTTTAAAGTTTCAATTCTCTAGCTCAACGTAAAGTTACTTTAAAATCTATAGCAAAATTTGAACCGAACACATAGCCACGAAATCAAGTTCTGGGCTTATGCTTAAAGTTTCAATTCTTTTGATCAACGAAAAGTTAGTTTAAATCGATTACAAAATTTGTACCGAACAGGCAGCCACGAAATCCAGTTCTGAGGTATGATTAAAGTTTCAATTCTTTAGCTCATCGGTAAGTTAGTTTAAAATCGATTGCAAAATTATTATCGAACAGAAAATAAAAATAGACAGACAAAAAAGCGAGTTCATATGAATTTGTCATCCAGTTCTGAGCTACGTTTAAAGTTTCAATTATCTAGCTAAACATAAAGTTATTTATAATCAATTGCAAAATTTGTACCAAACAGACAGCTACGGAAATAGTTCTGTGCTATATGTTTAAAGTTTCAATTCTCTTGATCAACGGCAAGTTAGTTTGAAATCCATTGCAAAATTTGTACAGAACAGACAGCCACGAATTCCAGTTCTAAGCTATGTTTAAAGTTTCAAGTTCAAATTCTCTAGGTCTCTTTCCTCTCTTTTAGGGCCCTAGTATGGACTCAGGGTTTATGTTTTATATTTAAATTATAATACAGTATACGTATTAGTTTTAGTTTTTCACTTGATTACGAGAGTAGATTTATACTCTCGAAATATCTTATACGATTTCCTATATACTCAAATAATGATAAATGTGAGGAAAAATATATTTAAAAAACTAAATTTGCGTTGTTTCTTAGAGCAAATTCAATATAAATCCAGTAGTAGCAAGCTAGTTGCCACAGAACTGATTACGCTACGCCCCAGGAAAGTGAAGAAAAGTAACCCCTATGAAGACGTTTTTGCAAATTTGTACAACATCTGTAAGAGAGTGATAAGAGAACGAATACCGTCAAACTGAAACCAAGCCAAGAGAACTGAGTTATACATCAGATTGAATTCATAGCCGACATTTCTTTGCTGTTGTAGAATGGCACAAAGGTAACGAGTCTATTGTTTTTCACTGTATATTCAGCCATGCTTACAGAATATAGGGCGTTTATTGTATTTGTAGTCATGTTTTATCCTGAAGGGACCAGACAAGGGAAACAGGATCGTAGACGACGGAGGATGTGTGAATAGGTGATCCTTACTCCAAAGGTGTGTAATGGTACCAAAATTCGATTGATAGACTAAACAGAAGATAACCACCATTGCATTAACCACCAATCCCTGATAGCACTAATGAAAATACTCATAACCCATTTACCTTCACATTCCATATCAAACATTAATATAAAATCATTCACCATGTTTGTAAACCTAAAAATATAGTATTAAAGTTTATTTAGGACAATATAACAACAAAATAAAATTGATTTAAAAGGTTGAGAAATGGGAAGAAGAAAATTGTTAGAGGAAGGAAGAAGAAGGTGATTTTGAATAGTAAGGAGTTTTGGCATCAACTGGAGTAGTCCAGTGTGTGCACAGCTCTAATCGAGGTTTAATAAGTGTTCGAATAAACTATATATAAAAGTTACCACCAGAAAAAAAATATAAACTGAACAGTTTGAATATTGAGTGCATACTGTATTAAACCTAAATCCAGTCAATTTGCTGAGTTTATTCCAGTTCACACCCTTCTTCACACCAGACCTCCATATTTTACTCACATAGAAACATCTACATTATCAACTAAACGTCACCCGTTTCTTCAACCACACAACCATTCAGGAATTTTAATTAAACATATATTTTAATCTTAAGCTCAAAATTGTAAACCATTACAATCACGTCACAAGTTAGCATCAATCATATTTCCTTAGCATAAGCTTAGATTAAGTGTTAATTTGGTTAATAGTTATTAAATATTTATTTGTTCTTGTTAAAATATAACTAAACTAAAAATACCTCACAACCAGCTGGCCGGCAACCCAATTGTAAACATAAACCCGAGATTTGTTAAAGTCAATAAATAATTTATAAATCCATTCCATAGCGTCTCTCTGTTTATTTTATATTCGACGATAAACGCGGAAGGATACAACGTACACAACACTTACATTATAGGTGAAAAACGTAAGCCTTATAGATCCAACAACCACAATTTATGCCAGAATTGAATGAATGAAAATGAAATGAAAATAGTGATTTTATTACTCATACTATATACTACAAAGTAGTCAAACAAACAAACACTTTTTCTCATGGTCTAATTTCTACCAGCCAGGTTGGCACTAAACTGTAAACATAAACAAATTCTTACTAATTACTATACAATAACACAAAATAACTAATAACATTGAAGCCAACACGAAATGAAAATAGTGTAAAATACACCTAAATTAACCTTACTTACTAATACAAAATACAAATCTTTCTCATAATACAAACATAATAAAAAGGAATAGCAGAAAAATAAGGAGCCATCATCAACTAGATTTATAAATTAATCGTTAAATAGTCTTACCAGATCCAGCCTGGCGGTTCATGCGATTTTCAAAAATATCCCTATACTAGTGCACCCCAATCCTTCCCATTTATGACATTAAAAACCTCCTCTCTATCTCAAACCGATTTCCCTAACCAAATCCTTCTCTGTTACATCAATTCAGGACATTTGGCAACAAAATGAAAGAATGCCTCATCCTCTAACAAATTGCACAACGATGCCAGAACTGATGAAGGTAACAAAATTAAATTCGACAAAACTTTCAACCAATAATCACAAACAAAAATATTTCACAGCAAATTTTGTACCCCAAAAATTAATATGTTTTGTTATTTTTGAAGTGAAAACTCCTTCAGGATTACCGAGCTCTATTTGGATGAAGTAAAATGTACGAACTCATAAAGTAAGACGCTTTTGTTTCTTCGATGATTTCTTCTTCTTCAAATGTTTACACTCGTACTAACATAAACCAAAAATTTAATCTAACAGCTGATCGTAAAAGAAGTAGCAATCGACGAAATAAAATATTCATTGGTAAATTCAAAGGCTTAAACCAAATAGCTGTATGGGTTTATTGATGTCACGCTACCGATCGAATCGGCATTGTGCTTCCTCATTTCGTAAGTTGCGTTAAATTAGTGTACTTGTGATACCTCTAAAATAGTCGAAGTGGTTTTAATTTTTTTTTAATGTCCAAATTTGCTAACTTGGTTGGTATGGTAATGAATGTAAATGCATTAAAGAAATGTGTTTTTGTTCAGTATAGGCCTAACCTAAAGCTATGTTGTAAAACTGTTAATACAAATTAGCTGTTTAACAATACATATTAAAATTATAATAAAGTAAGCCTTTCTCGAACCTGTGTTGGTTCAGTTTTATAGGTAGAACCTAAAATAGTGTTTTTTATTATGTTTTTACTATAGACAATCATGTTAATGTTATTTTGAAATTTCAATTTTAAATAGGACAAGATAAAACTAACGATCAAATTCGGATTAAACCAATATAACAAACGATTTATATTCTTGACAGTTTTTTCTTTAGAAAGGCAGTCCCAAGACTGCTTTGATTAAAAAAATGTAGACCAAAACGGGGATTTGAATCCTGCGTCTTTAACTTTAAGTGCTAATGCACTGCCAACTAAATTTCTGATAAAACCAGATATTGGCCGATATTGATCACTTGTACGGTTTGCAATTTTTTTGTGAACTAACAAACTTATTCAATCGGATGAAACGTAAGTTAAACCAATCTGAATTATATTTTCAGCCAAACCAAACACACAGACATATCAAATAAATATGAATTTAATTTTATAATTACCTACTGTACTTTAGACAGATGATGGAAAACGTTGAAATGTCTTGGACTTACCTGAAATAAGAACAAATAAAAGTATATTAGAAACAGTAGCACGTTAACAACATGTAGTATGAATATACTGTAAAATTAGAAAAAGAGAGTAAATAAACAGAAGCGCTTGTTTGACTCGCTTTCAAGTTTTTCGTATAGTTCGGCGTTTTATAAATAAAAATAATTCGATCACGCAGCTGAGCCGTTGTTATTTTTATCCACCTAATGGCAATTAATTATTATTTTTTAAACCCTAAAATAACATAAAACCTACTTATTCCTAATATTAACAAATTAATAACCTGCTTTGATGCTATAGTAACAATATCATTAAATTTTCCTAGAACTTAGATTGTTCATTTATTTGAAACGAAGCAAGATACTAAGCTCTAGTTTGTGCCATTGCGTTTCTCTTTTAATAAGATTGCTAATGTATTACATGACCACCTTTACATTTGAAATTTTTAACCCCTCAAAATCATAGAGGGTCAGATATGTAAAAAAACTTTGTCCTGTTATGCAACATAAGATATATACAAAGTTTTGTTGACTTATTTTCAGTAACAAAAATAATAAAGTGGGTTAAAGTGACTTTATGAACACTGTACAAAAGTAAATTATTTGTGTTACATAATATATTTTCAGGTACGTATATAGGTAAATTGCGGTATTATGTTTCTCTTTTAATAAGCTTTTCAATGGCGTATTACATGACATACATTTAAATTTGAAAATTTGTCAAAAATTTGTTCTGTTATATATACAAGATATATACAAAGTTTTGTTGACTTATTTTCAGTAACAAAAATAATAAAGGAGATTCAAGGGACTTCATGAACACTCTGTATATATAGTACATATAATTTATACTTATAAATACGCATTTAATGCTTTCTATATAGAGTTAGAGCAGTGAAAAAAAAGGAAAAGATTTTCTGCAAAATCTCAAAATTTACACATGAAGTTAAAATTGCTCTAACTTTTTAACGGTTTAAGATAAATAAGTAAAACATCACATATTCTTGAAGGCAATTTAAAGCTCTACAATTTACAAATTGTTTTCGTAGGAAGAAGGACTGAAGAGTTAATTTGTAAAAATAAGGCGGAAAAATGTGTATTTCAATAATAATCTAGTTTTGAGCGTGGATATCACGGAAACTATGCGAATAGCGAAGAAATGAATAGAGTAAATCTTGTGCCAATTTGTGTGAGCTTTAATTTTGTATGGAATGGTCTTATCAAGGAGTGGAGACGTTTAGTATGTTTACCTCATAACTAGTCCAAACAAAGTCCCAAAGCGAAAAATTATGTTCCTTCCATTTCCCTCTACATCCCCCTTTTGGGCATTCATTGACTGGACTAATTCTTCTCAAAACAGTATTGACGATGTTGCTTTTCATAGATGTTTTGCTGAAGAAGCCTACTGTAATGAACCGTTTTAGGAAGACCATTTACAGAACCCAATTTTCCGGCTTAGTAAAAAACTTAACGTACGATGGAACTTGTCAACAAGATTTATCATTACGTCAATAATTGGCGCTGATTGTGAAATCGTAATTGAAACTCTACAGCAGTTCGCCTTAAACTAGGACCAACGGTCTTGATCCGTATGTGCGGAATATAAAAACTTTCCCTGGAGAGGTAAGAACCATTATAGCGTTGACTAACAAGAAAGTAATAATAAGCTAAGTGGCCAAGCAACTATAAACAATGCAATCAGCTGTTCTATAAACCAACAACAG
>JAGFPH010000139.1:585916-601481 GCA_018207615.1 Philaenus spumarius
AATTTCCCACTGCCTCTTTTATTTCGTCGATTTCTTCTTCTTTTACGATCAGCTGTTACATTATATTTCCGCTTTATATTAGTGCGTCTGTAAAACAATTAAGAAAAAAATCATCGACGAAATCGAAAATACAAATCGTCGGTAAATTTTGCACGTTTTAGTTAATGTAAAGGAAAATAGTTGGGCAAAAATAAACAACTTTTACAATAATCTGTCCTCTTGTTTGACGGGTTCAACATCCATAGGAACGAAGCCTAGGCAATAATTAATTTACACGACCAATTAATTAAGTTTGTCGATTTTTACTGTTACCCTGGTTCCAATAGTTACCGTTCGATAGAAAATTAACCGGGCCACGAAAAAGTACTCTTGACGTAATGCATTTTCTCATTTAAAATGTTTAACTTGCCACAATTTTGAAACAGATTGTTGGAAAAAGTTGTATCCGTCTCTGGGCAAAGCAACGCATTTTGCGTAATTTATACACAACATAAAGTAAATTATTAATTTAATTCGATCACGGCGCTGAACCGCTGAAGTGAGTTGAGTGAATTTACAAAATTATGTTTTAGGGTTTCAACCAACTATTTGAGAAATTGGTCTACTCACCAAGTACTACGTGTCGGAAATATACAAATAGCATTTGCTTCTACCTCAGCCTGCAACCCGGGCTCACGCGCTGATTCGTTCCGCTCGCAGAGCAAAATATCACTTATTTAGTTTGAACCTTGACCTTGCGGCCTAGGATTGAGGACTGCTTCGCTTCGCTCGCACCCGTCTTACTCGTTTAGGCCTTTTATAAAACCAACGAGTTTGCTAAATCGGACGTAAAGTGTGGCGGTAAGAGCGTGAATACATATATACATCTATATATATAAAAGCGAAATACCACTCACTCACTCACTCATCACGATTTCTCAAAAACTACGAACGGATTGAAATGAAATTTGGTATGTAGCTTCCTCTAGGGCCATAGGTGCTCATTAAGAAAGGGTTTGAAAAAATTCGAAATTTTAGCGGGGTTTGGGGATCAAAGTTATTAAAAAACGATTTCTTCAAAACTATTGAACGGATTGGACTGAAATTTGGTATGTAGCTTCCTCTAGGGTCATAAATGTTCACTAAAAAAGGGTTTTAAAAAATTGGAAATTTTAGAGGGGATTGAGGGGTAAAAATGACTAAATCACCATTTCTCCAAAACTACCAAAGAGATTGGAACGAAATTTGGTATGTAGCTTCCTCTAGGGCCTTAGGCGCTAGCTAAGAAATGGTTTAAAAAATTTGAAATTTTAGGGGGGTTTGGGGGGATCAAATCACGATTTCTTCAAAACTACCGAACGGATTAGATTTAAATTTGGTATGTAGCTTCCTCTAGGGCCATAGGTGCTCACTAAGAAAGGGTATGAAAAATGTCGAAATTTTAGGAAGGGTTTGGGGGGATCTAAGTTACTAAAATCATAATTACAGATCTTTTATTATTATGACAATAGTGCTTTTATTATTTAAGATCTATATATATATATAAGCCAAAAACCACTGACTGACTGAACACTGAAATAGAATACAATTAAGGTAAAAAGACTGAAAATACCAATCACCACGGGCAACGCCGTACGGGTCAGCTAGTATTATATATAAATATCATTTTTAATTATACCCCAAACTAGTTCTGACATTCTGATTACCATGATCGGTGCTCACTGACTACTCCCAACCTTAGTTCTCAGCATAAGAGTCACTGAAACAGCTCATCTTTCCTATGGGAATTCGATAATAATTTTAAAAAAATATTTAAAATAATTTTATATACAACAAATATATTTATATACGTACGTACGTAATTAATGCACTGTAATGAAATTATTTACTTTGGGATTCTTAGGTACGTGACGTACTATCCATGGATATGTTGTTGCAGTTGTTAATTTGGGACGCATGTTTATATATATCTATTACATGTAAGGTAGTTTTATAAGTGTGAATGTATGCGATTATGTTTAATGTACAATGTACGTAAGCATTTATGTGTAATTTAATTTAGTTTTTTGACTTGAACTATACTAATATTATAAAGAGGTAAAATGATTTTTTTTTGTTTGTATGTAGGGGGTAATCTCTGGAACTACTGAACCGATTGAAAAAAAAATAGTTTTACTAATAAAAAGCTACACTACCCCTGAGTAACATATTCTATATTTCATTTTGATAGAAACAATTTTTATTTCAATATTTGTAAATTTAGTAGGGCAAAATTCTTAGATCAGGCCTAGACCGATGAACCAACACATGTATTTACATTTATTACCTTAGCAACCAATTCAATAAAATATATTTTTGTTTGCTCTAATTTCCATTAACAGATGATTTCAAACTTTGAAGCAATTATTTGTATTTCTAACTCTAAGGTTAGGTTTTTATTAAAATGTAGACCTGGGCCTTGCTGGTTCATTAACCTTTATTATAACTGCTGTTATAAAATATACGAAATAATTTGATTTGAACATTTAACATTATTTACCATCTTAGCTTTGGGGTTATTATTAATCCTACACCTTTATTAGAAAGAAAACATAACACGATTACGTGTATAGAAGGTTCCAACGGGCTTGGCATGAGGAGAACGCAGGGGTTTTCCCTAGTCATTTATAAAGTGGAATTATTTTCTGAGTACAGTTTTGAAGGTATTACTCCTTATTCGTTTAAGTATATGTTTTTGTATTATTTTTTATTCAGCTTAGTTCTTTTTTATACTCTCAAATACTGGGAGTGGAATGGAGAAGATATTTTCAAGTAAAACGTATTTAAGTGTAGCCTACATAATTAGAGGAAAATAAATAAAAGTCGGACACTGAGTTCGGGTACACTTTAACTTAAGGGTCAATCACAAACATATTTCGTAAAGGCTGACAAAGAGTCTGGGCTTTTTCTGATTTAGCTGGATTCTTTGCCCTTCTTTCACGCTTGTACTTGGAGCTAACCTAAAATAACTCAACGAATCTCTTAAGTGACATCTTTGGAATTATCATTATATAATCATGTAGTATTAAATTATGTTATAGTGCTGGTGTTAAATTGTATGTGAGGAGGACTAAGAAGCCGTCCCTTTTCTAAATGGCAGTCGTAGTTTTCATCCTTGAACCCCTTAAAACACGAAAGCATTGTCCGCGAGCCAAAATAAAAATAAATTATTACTAAGGGGACACCCCTGCGTGCTCTGCACGCCAACCCCGTTGGAACCTTCTATAAACACAATCATGTTATGATTTCTTTATAATAAAGGTGTATGATGAATAATAACCCCAAAGCTAAAATGGTAAATAATGTTAAATCTTCACATCAAATTATTTCGTATATTTTATAAAAGCAGTTATAATAAAGGTTAAAAGAACTATTAAGGCTCAGATCTACACTTTAATAAAACCTAAGCTAAAATCTAGAAATACAAAGTTTTAAATTAGCTGTAAATGGAAATATTAAAGCAAACAGCTGTTCACTGTTATTTTATTCAATTGGTAGCCATGGTAATAAATGTTAATACATGTGTTAATTTATTAGTCTAAGAGGCCTAACCTAAGATTTTTTTCCGACTAAATGTACAAATATTGAAATAAAAAAATGTTTTTATCGAAATAAATTATAGCCTATGTTACTCAGGGATAGTGTAGCTTTTTATTAATAAAACTATTTTTTCAATTCAGAGATTACCCCCTACATACAAACAAACAAACAAACTTTCACCATTTCAATTAGTTTATCAGCTGTTTAAAATCAAATTACAGTATTTCCTATTTAGCCTAGTTGTAGCATAGGCTACTGATGCATTTTTAAAACTCGGAATAAAACTAAAATAAAAGTGTAAATCAAATATTTAGCTTCACAGTGACTTAGAACTGGAAATTATCTTTTAAATAGAAAAAGAATCATCAAAATCGGTTAACTATTAACTTCAGGAAGTGAGTGAACTAAAATCAGGAATTTTTTTAAATAAGATGTCTTTCTCTAAAACCATATAACTTTGCCGCTAAAACAATTCCGCACCAGTAATTTACAAATTATTAAAATGACCAACTTATGCTAAATACTTCAGCTGTCAGTTTTCCAAGTTACGACAGGAAAATCTGAACGTTTTGAACTGGTGTATTATCAGACGTTACAAGGCTGAAGTTTTGTGATGGAACATGTTTTCATGCAATACGTGTCACGCTCGGCCGAGCGTGAAATCAACTGCATACTGTTACAATGTCGGGGAATAGATGTCATACGCTAGCATGAAAACATTTTTAGCAAAGAGAAATGATATGTTGTTTCAAAAGAAATAGGCAAATATTTGAAATGAACCTTTTTAACACGTTCACTGCTGAGGACGCACATGTGAGCTTGATACTAAACACTATGAGAGAAGCGGCCGACGCATAGGGCATTGCGTGCTTCGCCCGCCAACCCCCGAATTGCGAGTATTTTAATACACAGAGTACTGCATGCTTCGAACGCCAACCCCCATATTGGGAGTATTTTAATACAAAGTGCATTGCGTGCTTCCCACACCAACCCCCCTATTGGGAGTATTTTAATACGCAGTGCATTGCGTGCTTTGCACGCCAACCCCCGTATTGGTTGTATTTTAATACACACAGTACTGCATGCTTCAAACGCCAACCCCCGTATTGGGAGTATTTTAATACACAGTGCATTGCGTGCTTCGCACGTCAACCTCCCCCTATTGGGAGTATTTTAATACACAGTACATTGCGTTCTTCGCACGCCAACCTACGCATTGGGAGAATTTACAATACACAGGGCATTGCGTGCTTCGCCCGCCAATTTTAAGCCTATGCTATGGACGCACATGTCCGATTTAAAATATTAGTGATCATTAAGTAGAAAGGTTAAAAAATAAAGTAATTCCTACGCATTTAGGCTATGAATAAAAAAAATAAAAGGTCAGCTCCCAGCATAGGAAATACGAAATTTGCGCAGCAGTGAACGTGTTAATTTAAAAAATAATAATAATAATAAAAGAACAAAATAAAAGAACAGAAACATATTTATTCAAATAATCTGCTAATTTAGTTTTATCTGGTAAATAAAACTAAATTTACTTCCGTGTAAAACCATACAGAATGGTTTTGTAACGCGAGGAGATTATTCAGTAATGGTGAGGTTTAAAACAAAGAAAAAACTTTCTATTAAGGCTTGGGTCGCTAAATTCAAAACGGCGAAGTTAGCTACGAATTTCAATATTAAAATAACCTAACCATACCTTCACTTGTAAGCATATTTTTGTGATATTTTCGACAATAAACGAAAACTGCATTTTTCCTTAGAGCAAAATAGATTTTGCTGTTGACTGCTAAGGATTTTTGCAACATCTCTTTTTGCCACTGAGTAAAAAACTAATAAAGTTTAGCATTCATATATCATACACCGTTTGTGTTTATGAACACAATAAAACGGTTTTTGAAAATGTATTCAGCAATGAACATCCGCATATTACAATTACTTCAAAATGAAACCAAATTTTTAAATTTATTCTATGAATTAACGGAGAAAATGATTTATTCTGTAGTATTGATCTTATGGAAATCATATTCAATATGGCGGACAGGGTATCCACATATTATGTTCGGGAATGCTTCTTTACCAGTTACCCGCCATTTTGTTATTTTTACTCAATAATTTATATGACCATACCGTCCTAACCAATTGAGTTCAAATTGTGCACTTTACTCATCAATGTAAATACCTCCTTAGGAAAGAAACGATGAAGGAACTCCTTAAATTATGTCCTGATATGAAACAAAATGAATGGCTTTGATTGCAAGCCGTACTTTTAATCTAATTTCTTTACTTGTGGCATGAAAAAGTGGTTGATATTATTCTCGGTTTAAAGTACAAATATGTCAAGCAATTTGTGTTTTATTACCATACAAATTAATGTTTTCAAAGGATTTTAAATTCATGTATCACAAGTCAAATGTGTGCATTAAACCTTTTTGACATTTTGTGATAGTATGTAGTGCGGTTGGAGTAATTTTGAAAATAAGGTTTCTTAGGTTCTCATAAAAGACGAATAACTGTCCCGAAAACAGATTTTTGATATCTTTTTCCATCTTTTAAATCATATAAAATTATAACTAAAACTTATAAAACAAAATTTTTGAGCGCAGAGATCGAATTCGTAAGCTGATTTTTTATTTTTTTCTCACATAAATTCATGGAATTTAACGGGCATCAATTTGATGTATCATAAGCCATAATATTTCACATAAGCCATGTCCGTAACATATTTTCGAGTTTGGGTGGCCAGTAAGCGCTAAAACACTGTTTCGAGGTGCATTTGACGTCTATGAGTACAGTTTGCCTCAAATATTTTCTACGATCAATATTTTACACCTTGGATGAAAATAATGGAAATGCAAGTTTTTTCTCTACTTAGGAGAAATATGTGCAAAGTTTTAGGTCTCTAGCTTCGTATTAAGTTTGCGGTTACTTGAGCATTCTAGGACATTATCGAACGTTCCTGAGCAGGAAATTCCGTCGATGGTTTTGGACCGTCTTTGACATTCGAAACATTCTCGAACCTTCTTGAAGATTATACAACCTTCTGGAACATTTTTCAAAATTCTGCAATATTCACAAACAATCATTCTAGAATATTCTGTTCATTCTAGAACATTCTGGGAACATTCCTGAACATTCAGTTAAATCAGTCCCCTTTCAAACGTACCCCACGACACTCGAACGATAGTATATTTAACAAATCAGTAATATTTCATCGAAATCAAATACGAAGTTTTTCAGTTCAATCATAACCGACTTTCTATTTTTTTTTTTTTTTTTTAAATAAAGCGTGGGTATATTCCACCGTACGACCACTGCGCGTTAATTAACTGTTCAATATACAACTCTTATACCTCGCGTGTATTGTCAAAGGCAGGTCTGATGAGAAATTACCCCGAATGCATTAATTGAGTAAAAGCCTAATTAGAAACGAATGTTACATGTATTTACTTTCCAAAAGAGACAGCGTTAATTAACCATGACGTCGCATCTGGCTTTTGATTGGTTATTAATTAAACACTCACTATATATTGCCCGACGAAACGAACACATTGTAATCATGCAGGCTCACGTTGAAACGAAATTCATAATTAAATTTTTGTTTGTTTTGACGGTACAAAGAAATTATTTAGTAGCTTAAAATATGGTTTTTCCAAGATATTAAATTATTTTTCCTACAAATACTTAATAAAGTGCGTTTTTGCACACTAAAAAAAGTAAACGCCCTTTGCCCTAAAGTAATAGGACTTTATATTAAATCTATTCTATTGCATATATTTAAGAATAAAAGTAAGTTATTTACAAATATTAGGCATTCGTACAGCACGAGAAATGCTGTAAGACTCGGGATTGCTACATCTCGTTTACGCAATAAAAGGTCAGAACTAAGTGCGCAATATGTGGGGGTAAGGGTTTGTATCGGAATGTACCACTGAAGCTGAGAGACACGGAATTGCTTCAAATAGACACATGTAAGAAACACGTGACACAATGGCTGCTTAACATTGGTAGGAATGAGTCTGAAAACCTCCTCAGGTCGGTGTATAATTGTAGATAATTAGAATATAAGTGAGTGTATACACCAGGATGGGAATGTATGATACAAGTAAGATTGTCTAAGATGAAAGTGTGTGTGTTAAGGTATAAGAATGTTTGGGTTTAAATTTATAATTGAGATAATTATACAGGAGTGTATGTGTCACGTTTTATATGCATTTTACACGAGGGTGAGTGGATTTATTTATTTATTATTATTATTATTGCTTTGTTTTTGTTTTTGTTTTTTATAAGGCGAAAACTCTATACTAATATTTATGAGTGTAAAAGTGCTGGGATGTATTCGCATGCTAGTGTATTGCAATGGATGATTAAGTGTAAGTATATATATGTGGAATGAGTTTGATTGTATGATAATCTATGGATGTATGCTTGGGTATAAATGGTTATTATTATTATTCTCCTCTTCTCATCTTGTTCTTGTCTGTGTGTTCTTGTGGTATGTGATAGTCTATTGACGTTTTATCTCAATAACTACTACACTGCCACCACCAGAACAACAATATAAATGAGTCTTTATAAAATAATTATGACTATAAAATATATTTACATGTCTGGCATGATAGTTTCGATCGCATTGCATTTGGGCACTCAACTCATTACCTACACACAGGCGTAAGCCCATGTAGGGATTATTCTTTTGAACCAAATTGTAAGAAAATGTAAAACCAAAACAAAAAGAATAAAACCATATTCTATTCTATTCTAAAGCTCAAAGTAACTGATGTTCTGTAAATTTTGATTGTTGTGGGAATAACCTCTGTAAAACAGATCTTTTTTAAAAACTAAATCACTAATTTAAAATGTAGCTGTAGGAAAAACGTTGTGTATATTACGGTTTAGGGCTACGCCTCAGGCGTCACATGTTTATCTCGTGTGACAAACTCAAATTTGCATCCTAGATACATAAATAACTATTAAACATCTTGCGACAGCTACCTCGATTTGAGTTGCAGTTCTAGTTATGCAGGGGAAAGATCCTTAAAGTTGGAACTGATCAGCCCCGAGTTTTGTGTTTTATTTAAAGATTAGCCTGTCAAGGGTGTGCAATCTCCAGGACGAACAATCTCTTACAATCCTCTTCAATAGAACTTATCATTCATCGAATTATTTAGAGCTTGTAACAACTGCAAACGACAAGAACGCAGTTGTAAGCGTCTCCTTAAGACTTTCCACACATACGTCACTGGAATTGTTCATTCACGACTATTCTTCCGAACTGATTTCTAGGGACTTCGCATGAAAGACTCTCTCGCTCGTTCTTCAGTCACTCGTGGTCGTCCCGTACTCTTTTCTTGCAAAGAAACAAATAACTGAAAAAACTGTAGGGTTCAGTTCAACAATGAACCATGTCTCATTACAAAAAAACATTGATGAAGCATAGGTAAAAATAACATATTTTCAGTTTGAAAAACTAGAGTAGTTGAAAGTTTAAGTGAGTCGGGAGTTTTAAAATATTGAATTCCACAGGGTTCAGTACTTTCTGGTATTTTGTTTTTAATATATATTAATAATTTGTATAACGGTAAAGTTAGAGGAAAGCTTGTTGCTTTTGCCGATGACATAGCCCTGATTTACAAAGCAAATACAATAGAACAAGTTAAGGATGGTATGCTAACCGATTTAAAACATTTACGATGGTGGTTTACTGCCAATTTTATGATATTAAGTAATAAAACTAGATTTGTCATCTTTAATTTGCGTAGCCAGTTGACCTTCACTTCTCCATTGAAATATCATTCGCTACATTGCTTTACCAGTAACAGTATTAATTGTAGCTGCAGCGAAATTGAGCAAGTTGCTGAGTAGAAGTATTTAGGGTTATACGTGGATAGTAGACTCAGTTGGAAGCCGCAAATAACTTGCATCAAAAATAAATTGATTAAATATTTATGCATTTTTTATATGGTTAGGAATGTTTGTAAATTGGAAGTCTTAGAACCATGAACTATGCGTTCATAAACTCTAAGCTAGACTATGATCTTGCTGTGTGTGGGGGGGGGGGGGGCATATATTGCCACATTGGATCCATTACTAATTTTAAAGAGAAAATTTACTAAAATAATCCTTAAGAAACCTTCAAAAGTAAGTTCGGTTCCGTTATTACAAACCCTGAACATACTGCCATTAAAGAACTTATATGTGTTTAAAGTCTTACTTATTTTCTATAAGGTAAATGGAAATTCAAAATTTCACCTCGACACCATAAAAGCAAGACTAAGAAATAAAAGTGATATCAATGATCCAAAACCAAAATTAACAATATTTATGAATTTGTTTACATATTTGGCACCGATATTTTTTAATAAATTACCGACTGACATTAAATTTTATACTCAGTTTAATAAATTCCGCAAAATGCTCAAAGTATTTTTAATAAATCATAATAATATAGACTTTTTATTTAGTAGTAGTGTAAATTCGGGTAGTGTGAGTCTTTAGCGTAATGAATGTGAATATGTGTGAGAGGATGTTGGGTATGATTGTATTACATTGAAATAGATTTGTGTGTTTGAGAGTAAAGCCATAATAAAATAATGGTATTATTTGATATTTGTGTTTTCGGGGCGGGTGGGTCCGGCGACGTTGTTTTTGCTTTCTTTAAGGTTTATAAAAAAAAAATAAATGTATATAGTGTAGGTTGGCTCAAAAACAGGTACTTAACCTGAGCCAACTAAGATCCTCAATTGTTATGGTTAGGTTATTTACAAATTTATTGTAATTATTTTCGTTTTATTGTATTTTGTTTTATTTTATTGTACTTTTTTATTATTTTATTAAGGTTGATTAAGTTTGTAAATATTCTGTAAGAAAAAAATTGTGATGTAATTAAGGAATCAATAAATTTCATTTTATTTCAGTTCACCAAGACCTAGTTCACCTTTTTGGTGGTAGGTATCACGTCCAGGATGGCACAGCTAACGTTTGGTAAACTGAAAATGTCAGTCTTCAAAATTGTGATAACATCTACAAATGTACCATCACGTTTAGGAATAAATTTTAGGAATAAGGTACGCACGTAAAACTGCGAACGAACTGTAAAACAAAATACAAACATATTTTGTGAATAACACTATAATATTATAGTCGCCGTCTTTGCTACTACCGCTAAGGAAGACTAAGGGAACTGTTCATGCGAACAGGTATACCAACAAATCTGTTTCAGTTGCTCTTTCATTTGATGTATTATTTACAATTAAATTGTAAGTTAAATGTAATAAACACTACACAGCCTTATAAAACCAATATTTATTTGAAACACTACTATTCAGGTTTCCGTTAAGAAATGATTAAATTATAACCCATAAAAATACAATTGTCATATCCCTGAACCAAGTTTGACGATAACGAAAAGAAGTAAAAGATAATTGACTAAGTTTTAAGACTTATTTCCGAAAGAGTTTTCCCAGCCGGGACGCTCCAAGTAAATTAATTATTTTTCGCTAAAAGTTAAATTATTAATTTATTCTGATTTTAAATTACGCATCCTTTTTGTATTCAAATGAGTTGGATTCTTTTAAACTCGAGAGAAAGAGGGTTTTCAGTCTAAAAGTCAGGACTTCTAATTGAATAATTAAATTTGTAAAAACTTTTGTGTCACCAATAGGAAAGTAGACGGGAAATGACATTCTACGAATCAAATTTCCCAACCGGGATATCGTTTTACAGGTTTGTGAAAAAAGTACTAACCAGCTTATAAAGTTTAAAAAAATAAATTTATTGCTGGATTCAATAACGTACGGGATAATTTCGTACTTTAAAGAAACCAACCTTGTGTTGAGGGCACGTTTAAGAGCCTGTGTCAACACCAAGACCCAGGCTCAAAGCTGGAGGGGTATTATTGTTAACAGATATTGGCTCTTATCTCGCGCCGATGACATTGTTAGCGCGAAGAGTGTCGGATCCTTTTGTAAATAAAACAGCTGTTTTTGACAGAAGCAGCGGACATCGAATGAAAAGAATTGAGAGTAAAGTTTTCCAAGCAATCCCACAAAATGCCATAACAATATTACTGCATTGACTCTGATACTCCACCGACTCTAATTATGGTAATACATTTGTACAATCAAATCTATTTGCCTATTTCTTCTTTCAGCTATTGAACTGTCGACCATTTTATTTGCAATTCAAACAAGTGTATTGGGATGTTGCATCGTAGACAATACAATAGTTTAATTACACCTAAAGTATTATGTATTTTTTTTTAGAAATATAATGTAACATTTATTAGCGAATTTCCATAGGAAAGGTGTGACAATAGAATGAGACTTTTGGAATTTTATTTAAACAAATAAATAAAGGACACGATTCTTCATATTTTGTTCTTTTACACGACCTTATAGCCCATCTGGTTCCCCGAAAATCGATCTTAACGTGAAATACCATAAAAATATCCGATTCAAATCCATATAGGGTTGTTTTCTTTTTTCTGATCCAAGGCCTTCAGCTGGAAAGCGAACTCGCAAAGCACAGTCCATAATACCAAGCCTCAAGATCGAGGTGCAAGCTCGCAAAGGTAGTTTTTCGCTGCGAGCGAAACGAAGCAGTGCGTGATCCGCAGGTGGAGGCTGAGGTGTGAAAAATGCAAACTACTATATTGCGTACACAGAGGCAGATATTTTAGTATCTTTATGAGTAGACGAATTTCCCAAATAGTAGTTGAAACCATAAAACATAAAATTTTGGAAATTCGTTCAGCGGTTCAGCTGCTTAATTGAATTATTTGTTGTTTTCTATCTGATCATACTCTAAAACTTTCAAAAATAAAATAAAATAAAAATTATCCAATTGTAATGGTGTCCTAAAGCTAAAATATTTAACTCAGTTCAAGATCTACAAATTGTAGGAAATTATATTTATTTTTCAAGGGTCCATACAGCTTCTTTACGATTTGCATAATAATTCAGATTATTTACAACAGTACTACATGGAAATCTCTTATGTATGTTTTCGTATATTGTTTCACTACTATTTCTTAGTTGTCAGTTTTAGTAATTTGGTTTACTTATCGGCTTGTAAAAGTATCAACGACCTTTTGCTTTACTTCCTCCCTCCGTCCCTATTATCGAAGATAGAAATGCTAAAATAGAAATAAACCTATGATTTTACTATAAAGAAAAAGGAAGGTCTTCGTTTACCTGGTACAGGTTATAAATAGTGTTTGTAAATAAAGATTGATACAGTAACCAGGATGTTACGAATTGCATGTGAAGAATTTATAACGAAAAGAGCAATCCTTATTCAAACTATCCGCAAACATTTTTTAAATCTTGAAATACCATATCTGTAGTTATAATAGAAGTCCTGATTGACTGATTCATAATCAACGTACAACCAAAACTATGATCTCTTAAAATATTCAGGCCACTATGTAAAACTGCACTAAGAAAGGATTTTGCAAAATATTGTGAAAATACGGGCGTTCATTCCCGAGCTTATAAGATATAAAACAGCTGATTCGACTCAAATGCCTAGCAAACACAATAATTCTAGGTGTTTCCTTTTATAAACCAAAACACACTTATTGTTGAATGCACTTACATTCATTACCTTGGCAACCAACTTAGAAAATTTATGATCACAAGCAATTCAATTATTTTTCACAAAGAACAGTTTATTTTATGTTAGGATAACAAAATAAACGGTACCAGGAACTGGCACATACTTTCTCACAAACATATTTAACTTATTAAACAGATTCACTGAGACTTGTAGGGTGGGGTAGGAGAGGTGATTTTTTTATTAAAGTTGGAGATTAACTAATAAATATTATTATTATTATCTAGAGAGAAAACTGTTCCATCGATTTCGAACAAATTTGCACCAAACACGTCAATTAGGTCTTTATAGATGCGCGAAAAATTGCTTTGAAAAATTTTGAAAAACAACCCCCTTTATGGCCATAAAACCCCCAAAAATCAGTTATTATTATTATTATTAGCTAAACGAGAATTTTTAGAAAGATGCTGTTTTTTGCATATGGTAGGACACATTAAAGACTACAAATAAGAAAAATTTTATCAAAATCGTTAAAGCCGTTTTTTTATAAAAAAATAACTGATTTTTTGGAGGTTTTTTGGCCAAAAAGGGGGTTGTTTTTCAAAAATTTTCAAAACCATTTTTCGTGCATCTCAACAGGCCTACTTGAAATGTCTGGTGCAAATTTGTTTGAAATCGATCGATTAGTTTTCGCCATTTTGCTAAAAAACCCCCAAAAATCAGTTATTATTATTATTTTTAGCTAAACGAGAAGTTTTAGGCAGATGCGGTTTTTTGCATATGGTAGGGTACATTAAAGGCTACAAATAAGCCAAATTTTATCAAAATCGTTAGAGCGTTTTTTTTTATAAAAAAATAATAACTGATTTTTGGGGGTTTTGCAAAAAAGGGGGTTGTTTTTAAAAAAATTTCAAAACTGTTTTTCGTGCATCTATATAATCCTACTTGACATGTCTGGTGCAAATTTGTTTGAAATCGATCGGATAGTTTTCGCCATTTCGCCAAGAAACCCCCAAAAATCAATTATTATTATTATTATCTAAACGAGAATTTTTAGAAAGATGCGGTTTTTTGAATATGGTAGGGCACATTTAAGGCTACAAATAAGCTAAATTTTATCAAAATCGTTAGAGCCGTTTTTTTTATAAAAAAATAGTAACTGATTTTTTTGAGGTTTTTTGGCCAAAAAGGGGGTTGTTTTTCAAAAATGTTCAAAACCCTTTTTCGTGCATCTATACAGGCCTAATTGACATGTCTGGTGCAAATTTGGTTGAAATCGATCGAATAGTTTTCTCTCTAGCTTTGTATACATACAGACATACAGACATACATACAGACAGACATTTTGTAAAAACCACTTTTTTGGACTCAGGGGGTCCCAAAACGGATATTTCCACAAAAATCTCAACATCGATTTTTTTTGCGATCACTATACTTTCTCTATACTATAGTATAGTGAGAAAGTAATAAAAACGAACAAAAACTAAACGAAAAATGCTTATCTATATATGTAAAACAAAGTCGGTTTTGTTACACCACTTATAACTCAAGAACGGCTGAACCATTTTTTTAATAATCTTTGATTTGTTGGATTTGTCTCCGTCCCGAATAGCAGAATATCTATTAAAATATAGGAAAAATATATAAATAAAATTAAACACACAAAATAATTTTAGGTTAGGCCTAGACTAATGAACTAATACATACATGTTAATTGAACGTATTTACATTCATTACTATAGCAACCAATAAAATAAAATAACAGATACAACAATTGATTCAACTGTATAATCAACTCCAATAAAAATGAAATGCGGTTCGTTGGAAAGCGTATTATTTGAGAACGACTGGACCAATTTGGCTATCTTTTGTTTTAAAATGTTCGTGATAGTCCAAATTAGGTTTTTATAAAAAGACAAATTTGAAAAGTTTCCCGGAAAATTTTCAAATTTGGGAAAACTGGACATCCTTTTTTCCATGAACTCAAAACCTTAACTCACGAAACAGCTGTTCTAATAAAGTGCTTAGAAACACATGTATGTTTACATTCATTGCCATAGCAACTTTACTTAGCATTTATAATCAGTTTATTATTCTTAAAAACCAACAGCTTTTTTAGGTTAAAGCAAACCCAAATAAAAATCAACTAAAAATGCGTACTATATTTTAATTCAATTCAAACACTGATTGTTACACATTATATATAAAACAGCTGATTCGGATCAAAAACTGAACAACCTTTTCGGTTAGGCCTACAATGAACAAAAACACGTTTATTTGCAACCAATTTGGCTAATTTATAATCAGGTTTCTTACAATTCTTCACAACTATCAGTTTTTTTTAGATTAGGTAAAAGCATATAAAAGGTTTACTGTATTATCTATAAAGGTTTAAAAACTATAAATATAAATTTGTATAGTATATCCTTAAGTGGCATAAAAACCATTT
>JAGFPH010000139.1:601881-615589 GCA_018207615.1 Philaenus spumarius
ACAGAGAATTGAAAATTTCCTCTCGGGAGTTTTTTTGGGGCTGATTTCATTTCTGACCATGCGAAATGCCTCCGGCGCTACATGACAAACATGAAACAAGAAACAACAAACTGTTTGCATTGCAAACATTGTTTGTAAGTGTGGACTAGACTTTATAATCACTAATATTTTAAAGCGGCCGCACATGTGCATCCATAGCACATAAGCGGAAAATTAGCGTGCGAAGCACGCAACTCTCTGTGAATTGAAAATTCTATTAACAAGAGGGTTGGTGCGCGAAGCGCAATGCATTGTGTAATGAAACTGCTCCTAATACTGTGGTTGGCGTGCGCAGCACGCAATGCATTGTGTATTGAAACCACTCCCAATACGGGGGTTGGCGTGCAATGCACTGTGCGTCGGCCGCTTCTCGTAGTGTTCAGTGTCAAGCTCACATGTGCGTCTTTAGCAGTGAACGTGTTAAATGTAAGTACTCGAAATAATTGTTACTTTTAAACACTCCCGGCACTAATAAGAGAAACTGTGAAATCAGTCGAGTAGTTTTCGAGCTTTTAGAGGGCAGACAAAGAAACATTCGTTTGTTCCGTAAAACTATACAAGCAGAATACACGACAAACACGAATCTCTTCTCAGAGTTTAATATTTTTATTCGAAAATGTTTTTAGATTAAAATCTAGAAACGTGCACGCCTGGCGAAAAGATTAAATTACTTTTTTTTTATAAAACCAACGTCACTGCTGCGCTGTAATTAAAAACGTGGAATGTCAAATTGGTTTGAGGGATGGAGACTGAGTTAAATGTGGTTCTAATTTTAAAATTCTTTGAACTTGGAACTAATTGTTTCATCTCTATTCCAATTACGATGGCGTATAAGTTCAGTCAAATCTATGACTGAATGACTGACATAGATAGAATCAAACTAGAACACAAAACTATTTATGATGCAAATACGAAAACTTAAATTCGTACATAAGAAAGGATTTTGCAAAGTTTTGATTTTAAAGCTTGAAATATTGAAAATTCGTGTGTCCACCCCCAACCATATATCAGATAAAACTTATGTTTGTTTACATTCATCACCATAGCAACCAACTTAGAAAATATAGTACCATTTTGTAATAGTTCAAGACCAACAGCTTTTTTAGGTTAGATTAAAAAACTAAATGCATAGACAGACAAAAATCAACGAAAAGTGCTTAATCTATACTAATATTATAAATAGCCAAAATTTGTTTGTATGTAGGGGTAATCTTTGAAACTACTGAACGGATTGAAAAAAAATAGTTTTACTAATAAAAAGCTAGAATTTCCATTAACTGCTTATTTCAAAATTTTAAGCAATTACTTTGTATTTCTAACTTTTAGGTTAGGTTTTTATTAAAGTGTAGACTTGAGCCTTGCTGGTTCTTTTAACCTTTATTTTTACTGCTGTTATAAAATACCTATACGGAATAATTTGATTTGTACATTTAACATTATTTACCATTTTAGCTTTAGGGTTATTATTAATTCTACAAAACATAACAAAACATTCTTTATAATAAAGAAAACATAATATGATTATGTGTATAGAAGGTTCCAACGAGGTTGGCGTGCAGAGCATGCAGGGGTTTCCCCTAGTGAATTATAAATAAATTCAAACATCTGTTGTTACATATTATAAATAAAACAGTTTTGGATAAAAAACTTGACATAATTTTAGGTTAGCCATACAATGAACCAAAACATGTTTATTTTCAACCAATTTGACAAATTTAGAATCAGGTAATTCTTCAGAACAAAAATTTGTTTCAGATTAGGTAAGAAAAAACCAAAAGGTTTACTGTATTCACCATTCAATCATCTGGTGTTACGGATTACATTGTTTCCTTTAGTTAGTAATATAAACAATTGTTTAAAATGTTGATTATTGTCCGTTTAAACATTTAATGGTGAATTACAACGCATGCCGCAATTTGAATTATTATTGACTACGGTGTCTAATTTGATCTCTGTCTTACATTAGCTGTGTATAGGCCGGCGTTCGGTCGTAATTTCCGTGAAAATATTACAGTTTACAAAAATCTGTTTGCATTTGCTTCGTCATGGGTAGCCGCCGAGGTTGATGGGCGAATCGAGCAGAAGCAGGATCCCTAATATAATGGCAAACAACGACATCACTGTCTGGAAACAAAAACAGAAACCTTAAATGCATTGGCAAATAATTAGTCTAATTGTTTAAGTTTCTTAAACGTTTTCAATATCTTCAGTGTTATAATGTAAAGGAAATGTATGAAATATATGACAACGACGCTAAGGTACATATTACACTATGAATTAAACGTCAAAATTCTATGATCAAAGATTTTCTATAAAGCAAAAATTGACAAATCTTTCACAAACCAATTCTTTTATCAAACTTCCACATTTTGTAACCTTTGACAAAGATTTTCAAAAAAATTATAAGAATGAAGTACTAAACTATTATATGGTACGCAATTTTTTTTAGATAACTTCCTACCTCAAAATATATATTTTTTTCAATTTTCATATATTCCTTGCATTTCTTTCCTTTTACTTTCTCACTATACTATAGTAGAGGGAAAGTATAGTGATGGCAAAAAAAATCGATGCCGTGATTTTTGTGGAAATATCCGTTTTGGGACCCCCTGAGTCAAAAAAGTGATTTTTACAAAATGTCTGTCTGTCTGTATGTATGTCTGTATGAATATATGTTTGTATGTATACAAAGCTAGAGCGAAAACTATTCGATCGATTTCAAACAAATTTGCACCAGAAACAAAAACAACCCCCTTTTTGGCAAAAAAAACCAAAAAAACATCTGTTATTATTTTTAAAATAAAAAACGGCCCTAACGATTTTGATCAAATTTAGCTTATTTGTAGCCTTTCATGTACCCTACCATATGCAAAAACCGCATCTTTCTAAAAATTCTCGTTTGGCTAATAATAATAATAATAACTGATTTTTTGGGGGGTTTTTGGCCATAAAGGGGGTTGTTTTTCAAAAAATTTCAAAACATTTTTTCGTGCATCTATACAGGCCAAATTGACGTGTATGGTGCAAATTTGTTCGAAATCAATCAAATAGTTTTCTCTCTAGATAATAATAATTATTATTATTAGTTAATCTCATACTTTAATAAATAACCTTCCTACCCCACCTACAATAATTATGAAGTCACAGTGAATATGTTTAACAATTAATTTAAATATGTTTGTGAGAAAGTATATGCCAGTTCCTGGTACCGTTTATTATATTTGTAATAAGATAACGAAATTTACATGGCGTGCTGAAGCTGTAAAAACTTTAATTTTGCATTAAGAAAAAGAAGAATATTTGTGGAAATATTAATGCCTGTAAAAAACAGCGTTGCAATGTTTTGCAGTCTGTAATATTAGGATTGGGAGTCAATCCTATGTTTATGTTTTTTTGTTAAACATTAAAGAGATTTTAGTTATGTGTACTTTATTGTAGAAGTATACTGTATTTACTAGCCTTTTTAAAAATTTGTTTGTGAGGTATTAAAACCATTTATATGAATTACGATCCTCCAACGAATTATCAATAATAGTAGTATTTACACCAACTATTTTTTTCCTTTGTATCCATGGTCGGGACCATAATCCCCCCCCCCCCCCCCCCCCCTCTTTTTTTTAGTAGCACCATGGTTAGATTCCACTTGATGCAGCAACACAACAAGTTGTTAACATTTCTCAATCCATTATAGCAACTGAACTGAACGAATAAACCGAAACATAGCCCCAAAATATTTGTAGTTAATAGAATAAGGCGAAATACACCCAGCTGATCAAAGAAATTGGGCAGGTGTAATATAATTTCTTTGACGAAACTTTAACTACATAGGTAACAACAACAACTTTTACCAAAGATTTTCCAATCAATCCTGAGTTACACCATCTATTAGTTGTTTTACTTACGCACACCCTTAACAGAAGTCACTAGACACGCAAAGTTTAATAATTGATTCATACAGTACAGCAAAGACACGCCTACTCTGTGAACTTCATTTCTACCCGCCTATTGAAAGTTTATACATAATGTATGGCGTCATAAGCAGGGCGCGGTGAACACTGTTTAAGTGGTTTTGTAGAGTGAATTTACATACATTTTCCCCCGCAACGCCTGACTTGTGTAAAGAAATACTCGCAATTATTGCGGTACAGGCTATTTAGAAAATTAAATGTCTGTCAGTGGTGTGACAGCGTATTAAATAATGTATGCGAGGGAATTTGAATTTGAACTTACGTAGGACTATAAGTTGAGTTCACATTTAGTTTTATATTCCTAAAAAACTAATATTTTAAATCGTCTAAAATAAACTAAAAGATATGTATTTCTTTATCGAAAGTACGTATTCATAATTTGTAACATTCATTTTACTGCCTTTTGTAAGTGAATCAATTAAAAAATCAAATATTTTGTTAATCCATGTACTCACATAATATTAAAAACAAAATATGTATCTATATAGACAAACAACTTAAGTAAATTTAAACAATGTATACAAAACCTTATATTAAGACATATCGAAACAAAACATCTTAAGAAACACAAATTAATAATCTGAAATTTAAAATAATGAAGGAAACCAACCACAACTGATGTAATAATTAATGTTTCCAACGGTTAGTAACGATACCAATGGACGAACACGGCTAACAAGAGGAGGTGAACACTATAAAGTATATTGCAAGCAGGAATGGATGCAGAACGACAATAGTTGATGAATTACGTCACAAACACCTGCACAAAAATAGACACAACAAAACAATAACAATGTGATTTATTTCAACTACTTGAAAAACGTATTTAAGAAGCACATTGCGACAATATCATTTAGAACTCACAGCAATATAAAGAAACAACCAAAATCCATAACATTGCTCTGTTGTGAACAAACTCAAATGCAACGAATATGATGAATTCTATATTGTGAAACTTTAGAAATTCCAAAGAATGATTTAACCCTACAGCGGCAATATTAATTGAAATGGATTGTTGTGCGTTTGCAAACATTTTTTCAAAAATTCGCCAAATGTAGTAATTATAAGCCAATCCAAAAGTGTTCCGTAGCTTTTTTATAGAGAAAGGTTCTAAGAATTCATGCTCTTAGAACAATTGATTTATGTAACATTTACAAAGTTACTAGATCAAGAAACAAAATATGTTCAGTACCGGTAACGAAAAGAAAAAATCAACTTTATTCCTACATAAAAAGTAGTAAAACTTTCTGCAATTTTTCAAAATTTGCAAAACAAATTATAAAATTTTTGTTTTATAATTTAGTTCTAAATAGAACTGTATAAAAATATATATCAATTTCAATTTTCTTATTTTTAAAACACTAGTTTTTATGTTCCTACTACAAAACTGCTAACAAAACTAGGCCTAGTCTGAATAGTAATTTAGAATATACGCTTTGCCCAAAAATTAAATATTATTATAACAAAGTGTAGAGAATAAATCAAAGAATTGAACTGTACACTTGTAAATTATTATTTCATAAAATTATTTGACTTAGTTTTACTTGAATCACGAAATTAGATCAAACGAATTAAACCTCTCCTAGCATCCTAAACATATCTTGTCGGCCTATACAGTTGGACAACGCATTGCGAAACCGTGGGAACTCTACGTATTGAATTCAACAAATGTCTGTATTCACCAGGACTGTACGAATAAAAACGTAACAGTAAATGTGTCTGCTTTACACGAAAGATTGAAGTTTTGTATTCAAAACAATATAAACAAATATATCGAATTGTAACAGATATCTCGATTGCGAAATGAGCTTTTTCATTGGTTGAGAACTGTCTTATTGCAAGGGTTTACAGAAAACTCTATATTTTCGGACATCTGGTTGGAAGGCAGTTTTAGAAAGTTCAAATCTTGACGAATCCAAAGGTATCTTTATATTATTTTCAAAACAGTTTTGTCGAGCGATATTGAGCCTTAGAGAAGTATTTGTATAGTTTCCTATTGCTTCCTCGCGCGGCATCAATCGATTTAGAAAACAGCAATTTTAAAACGACGATTACATATGTAAATATACGGTTTACAAAACATTTGTAAATGCAAAAGTTAAAGATTGAAACATTTCCTTTCTAATGGTTTTTGTTTTATTGAGATGGATGGTTTTTAGTGTTCGAAATATTAAACAACATGAAATTTAATAAGCCAATACGCACCAAAGTAAAGTACTCTTCGAAGAACAGTAATATTTTAAATCAAATGGTATGTACAATACCGTCATATATCTACCTAAAGACTTAAACATAATCTTGATGAAGTATAACTTCTGTACACTTTCAGTTGACGAGTGACCGCTGTAGTAACACATCTTGGGCCCAAAGCACAAATTACAAATTTTTGTTTGTGCTTTTGTTTATTTAATCCATCTGTGCAACGCAATGGTTCGTGTTGTGTATTGTGTCATCTGTGTGTTTACTTTATTTTGACGTGTGAGTAAAATAAGCAAACCATTCTGAAGATGGGACCTTGTTACGGAAAAGCTTAGCGAAGAACTACAGCAAAATGACGCAAGATGGATATATATATATAACATAATATAAGTATACCTTAATTTATTTTATTTTATAACTTAGTAATAATTATAAATAGTTAAAAAATATATACGTGTAAAAAGTACAGAAAGTTTTTTGTTATAGAATACATGTTCTATATGAGCTATAAGAGTTTCTCGAAGGATCTGGGTCGGTCCTCAAACATGTATCAAATTGAATTATACAATTAGACATCCTGACATTCAGACTGAAATTTCTTACCGCTTTAAAAGTATCCAACTAATTTAAATATTGAACGACTGCTTAATTTAAAATCTGAATAAATTAACATCTCAACTCTTGGCGTAAAATAATTAATTTAATTCCAGTGTCCCATCTTGCCGGACGAAATCCATCTTGAGGAATAAGTCCCGAAACTTTATCAGTTGTTTTAATTTCCTAACTTCATTGGTGTGACACGAGGCCGGATTTTAGAATTCACTTTCGAAATTAATTGCAAATAAGTAATTAGTTTTTTTACTATATTTACCACAAAATATTTGTAACATAAACTGATCAGGATCTCAGAGACATTGCGGTACGGAGGGGAAATAGTGGTTTTAGGCATTCAAAACTTCTGATCTGTTTTTAAAATCAATATATTATGATTAAACATACTTTCTAATCAATATTTAAGGTGAAATAAGATATTCATTTTTGGTGCCAAGTTACAAATAAATATAATATATTAATTACCTTGTAGGTCCGTCTTGTGACTTCAATTAGTTGTTCTTGACTAGTTTCGGGGTCTTGACCCCATCATCAGATAAGACTTATTTCACTCATAAGAGCTCGTCAAAGATTAAAAAAAAAAACATACGCAACACATACACTAATTTATGCAAAGACAAATCTAAATTTATTTTTGGAACGAAGTTCCTTTACGCAGGTTGCGGTAGGAGTTGACAAATAGCAAATGTAATGCGTAACGAAAATGAATTGGTTGATATGGCAACGACAAATACAAGTGCACATAACGAAAAAGAGTTATCAAATTGGTTGCTGTGACAATGAATGTAAATACATTTAAGACTAGTGTTTTTTGGTTCATCAATCTAAATTCGATCGGTTCCGTCCGGCGTAGTTCAGACATTATCGTCAAGTGATGGAATTAACAATTAACAAGAAATGGAAAGTAATACAAACTTAGAAAAGTAAGTTAATATAATTATATGTTTTTATACAAGTATTACTGTTTCCATATGATTAATGTTATTATAATAAAGGTGCAAATACATTAATTGGTGTAGGTATATATTTTATATTTATCAGAATATCGCCATAGAAGTTTACACTTCTGCCGTGTGGTCTTAAGCACACCTGGATTCTTTTTTTTGCGAATTTCCATAAGAAATATAAGCTATTGCAGTGACATGGTAAGACCTAAGTGTAACGAAGCAGCGCGTGAGTCTAGGTGCAGACAAACTCTACCAATATATTTCGTACACACATAGCTATTCAGCTCCTTCGTGAATTTCCCAAATTGTTTCTTGAAACCATAAAACATATAAATTTAATATTGTAATTACCTCACGTCAGCGGTTAATCTGCGTGGTCGAATTATTAATATTGCTAGAGTTTTAGAACAGAACACTTTCATCACGGCTCAAATCTTTGGTAAAATTTCACTACGGTAAATTTGTGAGTCCTAAAGTGAAGACTTCAGGGAAGCAACGTGCAACAATAACACCTCCTCGACTATAAAAGCCTTCACCTTATTTGCATAATAGCTTGGGGGATTCCAATAACCACTGGGGTATCTACCCTTCGGGATTTCAATTATTCAAATAACCTGTACTGCCAATAATTGCTGCAAGAACTGCCGCAGTAAAGATGTACTTTCGTAGTACGGAACATTGCTTACAACATCATGCATTATGCATAAACCCGAGTCTACTTGGGCTGCCTTTACATGTTTATTTACTATAGAATATGTCGGCGTTTGTTATTTATACAAAAAATTCACGCTCCGTTTACTTGGGATGAGGCCGTTATACTCGGGGTTCTTTTTGTTTGTTTCTCTGTAAGACGATATAAAGTGACTACTTACAGCTTACTAAACTTATTATGTATATTTCTATTACCAGCCTACTAAGTTGTAAGTTATACTTCAGGAAGAAAACAAAGCCAAGGATTTTTACGTAGATTTCGAAGAGAGTATACACATTACACTATTACACTCGTTACCATGGAGAACATTTTGTGAACACGATAACTGTTGCAAATTTTCACAAATTACTTTTAGTCTGACATAGAATATTACGTTAGAAAATCTCGACCGATTTCGGATTATTGAAGACGAAATCAGACGAACTGTGACAGAAAGTCCTGGTATCGACTACAGTAACTGCAAGGAAGTATCGACTACAAAAGTATTTCGTAAATGCGGACAAAGCGTATGGAGTTTTTCTGAATGACAGATGGATTCTTCCCCCATTTACACATGTACGGAAATATTTAGAGTTCCTAATTAAAATTAAAAACATGTAAAAATGATGGACAAACTAAGGGGTTTTACGGACGGTCTTGACACGCCAATAAAATTAGTGAAATTTCGGATATACACTCCCAGTCCTATGACATATAAAACATTTAATTGTGTGCTTAAGACCAAACGGGAGAAGTGAAAACTTCTTTGGAAATATTTAAAAAATCTAATATTTTTATATAACAATTCATCGGAAATAGATAAAATTAAAATAATTAAACACACAAATAATTTTAGGTTAGGCCTAAACAGAAGAGCCAACACATGTGTCTTGAATATATTTACATTAATTACCATAGCAACTAATAAAATAAAATTACAGATTAAGCCTATGACGCAGGACAATCTGTTACTCTTATATAACCAACTCAAATATACTAAATTAGTAATGGGATTGTGGCCTAACCGGCTAAAGCGCTGATCTATGGTAATGGACTCTTCTGGTTCGAATTTCGGCAAGACCAAAACTTTTTTCAAACAGATGGAATAGAGTGTTTCACTTTAGGAGCGTTTCACTTTAGGAGCGTTTCACATTAGGAGCGTTTGACAAAATGCATGGTGAAACGCGTGACGGTAAAATCCGATTCACCCCCCAGCAACAAGAAAACTATATACTCTGCTATACAAACATGTATACAAAATTTTTGGACGTGGTGCGCCTGTAGAAGTTTACAATTCAAAACAGCTGATTCGGATCAAACACATGTTTGTTGAACACATTTACATTCATTACCATAGCAACCAACTTAAAAATTTGGAATCATTAAAAAAAATAATAACAATACACTAATTCTGAAACGCATAAGTTTAATAATCTGACGCGTTTCAACGATAAATCGTCATCTTCAGTGATACATGAGCTACAACTAAAAACTAGTTTAACCTAGGACTAAGCTACGTATTTAAACGACTCTGCAAGAGTGGGCGTGGACTAACAATTAGTATCTAACTAATAGGGTTATAGTAGAAACAGAAAGTGAAATACATAAGTGAGTAGGAGATAGAGGGTGGATAATATTATATAATGGTGTTGGATAAGTATAGAACAGTTATATAAAATTATTTGAATAACAAATCTATACAATAATTATATAATAAAGCAATAATAAAATGTTAAAAGTAATTTGGCTTATGGATCGTTAGTAAACTAGCTAAACAAAATAATGTTTTTTTAACAAAATAAAATTAGGTATAATTATTCCAACTTACTAATTTTAATTATCAGAAAGAAATAACGGGAATTAGAAGAAGAATTTTGTCTCCAATTTACCTGAAACATAAAACGTGTGTATTGTTAGTTTATAGTTTGATTATTGTATTTCGTGCATTACTGAAGATGACGACATTCTTGTTGAAACAGGTTTGAGTTAGCAAACGTATTAGTTGTGCTATTTCGAGTTCAAGTTTTAGAATCAAGCAAACCAAAAACTTGATATATCTTCTTGCAAATCAAGATCATTATTTATTTACATTATAGTGTGTTTAATATAATAGTACTGATATTATATTGCGCCCACCAAAGCGTACAGGATCAAGCCCCAATCCCGAAAAATTTTAACTTTCAAAACGTACTTACAATTTTATTTATCCCAATATTCCAGGTGATTAATGATATTCTATTTCAAATGTCAGAGTTATAAATTTCCTTTTAATCTAAATCCCGTCTTAAGACGTAATCCTACTAATGAAGAGTTTTGTGATACCATTGACTTCTCTCTCATTAAACAGAAATCAAGCTTGCTGCTGCCGTCTTGTAGGCCAGTGTTTGCTTAATTTCATTTCCTTTCGCCAACCCCCACGGCCTTCGTAATTAATCGTGAAGAAGGGTGGGTAGGATGAGAACTTCATGTTGCTCTATTTTTCAAATGAATGATCAAAATGTAATGTCTTCAATAAACTCGATTTAAAAACATCTGTATTAAACTATTTCCGTTCGATTTTAAAGTAAAGTACATATGTTTTAGATTTGTAACGTCAGCAATTTGCTAAGGGAAATATATCGCGTGTTCCAAAATGAATATTGTAGTTTTTAGAGATTGTAGTATTTTTTACAATTAACTTACAATTATAAATATTACATCAAATGAAATAGCAACTCAAACAGTTTTGTTGGTATGCCTGTGCCCATGCGCATGCGTCGCTGAAGATGGCACAACAGCTTGTAAATAATAACAAAACATGTAGGTTGTCCTAGAAACGACAGACTGTCAAGAGGAAATGACTAAATACCCATGAGGATTAGGTCAGCCCGCAATACCCTTGGAGTAATAGCCTCTCAGTCCACTTGACCTAATCTCGAAATATAAATTACCCCATAAGCTTATGGTTAAGCCGGAGTACAATGCAGGGTGTTTTATTAACGTTCCCCAACATTCTTTATAAAACTTTGTTATTTATTTCATAACGAAATTGGATTTAGCGTGGAGCCAGTTAGTCTTTGTAGATGTCATATACTGGAGGATTTTATCACAGATCTTGGGCTTTGTGAAGCTGTAAAAAAACACCAAAATGTATAAAACAATAATTATTTATAACAAAGTACAATGCCTTTAATTTAACCATCAGTGACCTCATCGTTCATTTCTTTGACGCGTTTTGGAATGTCTATCACATCATCAGTTTTTTATATTTAAATAAAATAACTTTGTGAAACCGCCAGTAAACAAATAAACTTATAAAACAATTTTTAGAGAATTAAATTCTTTAAAAATCATTAAAAGTCATTACAAATAGAAAATATTTTTTCCAAATTAATTTTTATTGAATAACAAACAAACACAACGCAAATTTAGAAATTCAAACTATTCATATATTGTAAATTTATTTGACTTATATTTTCCGTCTCAAAATACAATAATAAAAACGAGAACCGCGATATGTTCCGAAATCAGATTAAAACGTTTTTTGTAAGAAATCCGTTATAGGCATACTTAGACATATCATGTTTGTAAATATTTTTACAGCTAACACACCTTCCTCTGTTTTAATTAATCTTTAACGGTTTGGTAATCGTGAGCCAATAAAGAACAAACAGAGATTTTAAAACTTACACGGACGCCAAGTCTTAAAACACCAGCGTAAGTTTAATCAGAATTGTTTATGAGTTATCGTTTCAAATAATCAAGTATAGAAACTTTCCTATAAAACAAATATTATACAGACACAAACATAGCTGTTGTGTGTTATATGGGAACTTGACGACTACTGTAATTCCATTAGAATACAACATTGATATTGCAATTGGACGGGGCGGGATGGGTAGATTATCAGCATGGGTTAACTATCCAAACCCACCCCCAGTTGATAGAGACAGGACAGGTGATAATAGGGTTGTAGATTGGATGGGGTGAGGTTAGGTATTCAAACAATCCAACGAGCCTAAGATGCCGAGAATAATTCAATATGCAATAACAGACAGCGTTGGTCTTGGATATCGTTGCATCACATACCAAGGGTTCGTGGGTTCTTGAGATAATATAAGTTCATTTCATATATATTTCTAAAATTATTTAGAATTAGATTATTTTTTAATTCCTCCATAGAATACAATTTTAGAAATTTTATTAATATTTATATTCGTCAACCGTCTAATGTTTTTTAAGACAAGTATAACTTTTGTCAAAACTTAAATTCAATAGTAAATTTTGTCGGGTGATTAACGAATGCCGTTTTGACTGTTCAGTAATTTCGAAGTATTCAAACTCATTGTATTTCGTCACTAACACATACAAAAAAATTGTTTACTCACAAATAGTTTTTTTTTTACACACGGAATGTGCACAATCACTTGAGCATTCGTGTAGAATATTCACAAGTACTCGTGCACCCGTTTAGAATGTGTACAAACACTCGTGTGAAATATACACAAACACTCGTGGACGAGTGTGGAGAGTGCACAAACACTCAGGTGGAATGGTCACAAACACTCGTAAATTTGTTTAAAGTGTGCAGACAAAATCGTGTGAAATTTGCACAAACACTCGTAAATTTGTTTAGAATGTGAAGACAAAATCGTGTGGAATGAGCACAAACACTCGTTCACTTTTGTAGAGTGTTCAAACAAAATCGTGTGGAAAGTGCACAAACACTCATGTAGAATGTACACAAACATTCATTCATTTTTGTAGAAAAATCGTGTTTAATGTGCACAAACACTTGGAATGTACACAATCAGTGGTTCATTTTTGTAGACAAATTGTGTGGATAGTGCACAAAATCTCGTGCATTTTTGTAGAATATGCAAACAAAATCGGGTGGAATGTGCACAAACACTCGTTAAATTTTGTAGAAAAAATCGTGTTGAATGTGCACAAAATCTCGTGCACTTTTGTAGAATGTTCCAGACAAAATCGTGTGGAATGAGCACAAAAACTCGTTCAGTTTTGTAGAAAAATCGTGTAGAATGTGCACAAAAACTCATATATAATGTATACAAACACTCTTGCACTTTTGCAGAATGTGCAGACATAATAGTGTGGAATGTGCACAAACACTCATGTGGAACATATACAAACACTCGTAAATTTGTTTAGAATGTGAAGACAAAATCGTGTGGAATGAGCTCATACACTCGTTCAAATTTGTAGGAAAATCGTGTAGAATGTGCACAAACACTCATATGGAATGTATACAA